>OMPJ01045201.1:0-51737 GCA_900312935.1 Carapus acus
CCCCGCCTCTCCATTGGTGACCTGTCCCTTGCCAATGACTTCAATTTCTAGTTTGAAAGACACTGGAAAGGCGCCGCTCCAACGCCCTTGACACCATCTTTCAACAGTTTTTTCACATCGTCCCTTTACCCATCACAGACCCTCAATTTGCGGCGGGATGCCCCGTGCGTCGCAAGTTTGAGACCCCTGTCCTCGACACACAGTATCTAGGTTCCTTCTCCCTATCATATCAGCTAGCTCTCTCCTTAACCAGTCATCCCCTCTACATTTAGTGTCAAGTCAAGTCAATTTAATTTGTGTAGCAGCAAATCATAACACAAGTTATCTCAAGGTGCTTTCCAAGTTGGAGGAGGTAGTACTCTTCAACATGTAAACAGTCAAGGTCTATGGGTCTATGGAACATACAGAGACCAAACACATCCCCCATTGGCAACAGTGGCGAGAAAAAACCTCCTTTAAAGGGAGAAACCTCAAGTAGGCCAGGCTGCAGGTGAATAGCCAACTGCCTTGACCAGATGGGTTGAAAGGAGAGAGAGAGAGACAGAGACAGGTGTAGGGATGCACAGCAGTAGGAGCAGGACCCAGATGTTTGGGGGCCCATCATCACTGGTCGTGTTCTAGCTGCCGGTTGCGGATTAAGAAAGCACAGAGTCTAGCCACTTTAAAGTTTAGCCAGATTGGTTTCCTCAGGATTCACTGATAGACACAGTTGTGTATCGTCAGCACAACAATGGAAGTTGATAGTGTTTTCTTATGTTGCCACCTAAAGGAAGCATATACAGGGTGAACGGAATCGGTCCAAGTACAGAGCCCTGCGGAACTTCATGTCTAGCGTGCTCAGAAGACATGTTGTTAGTATGTACAAACTGAAGCCTATCTGATAGATATGACTTAAACCAGCTTAAGGCAGTTCCTTTGATGTCGAACAGGTCTTCTAGCCCCTGTAAAAGGATCTTATGGTCGATTGTGTCAAATGCAGCACTGAGATCTAGAGGAACAAGCACAGAAGCGAGACCTGTAGCCGAAGCAGTTAAGAGGTCATTTGTGACCTACATCAGTGTTGTCTCAGTACTATGATGCATTCTGAGACCTGACTGAAATTCCTCCAATAAACTCTTGCTCTGCAGGTAGATGCATAACTGTTTAGTGACAACTTCCTCCCGGATCTTGGAGAGGAAAGGAGGGTTAGAAATGAGTCTTTATTTAGCTGAAACGCCTGGGTCAAAGGTGGATTTTTTAAGAAGCGGTTTGCTTACAGCAACCTTGAAATACTGGAGATAGCCGTTTTGGTCAGAGGTGTGTCATCGTGTGGACAGAATTCAATGGTTAACAAGAAGTGGTCTGAAAGAACAAGACTATGAGGGTAGACCACAAGGTTCTCAATATCAATGCCGTGTGTTAAAACAAGGTCAGGAATGTGATTAAGGTGATGAGTGGGTATACTTACCATTTGAGAGAAGCTGGAAGAGTCCAACAGTGAGAGAAAGGCAGTGATAAGGTTATCCGTCTCAACATCCACATGAATGTTAAAATCTCGTACTATAATAACCTTATCTGTCCTGATAACTGGGGATGGTAGAACGCTTCTGTCTTCAGACGGATTTCATTTGGGAAAAGAGGAGGAAAAAAGTAACCAAAATAACAAAAGATTTTGTTGTGGTTTTGACTGTCCATTGAAAGCCTGTTAGTTGTTAAACTGACGCTGTAGTAAACCAATTAAACAAGCCACAGCATTGGTATTAGCTAATCAGGAACAGAGAAGGGTAGGTTAGTCCACCCCTCAGGTAAGGATCTGTTGTCTGTAATCAGCGACAGGAGTGAACAGTGGCATGAGTGGAATCAACAGAGATGTAATGCGTTTTTTGCCGACTTAAAATGGATAGATGATGGTGCACGTCATCTGAGAGCAGCGTCTTATAAGTGTCTGTTCCCTGTTGAGGTTCGGGTTTGCCCATTAATGATAGGAGGTTCTGCCGGTGTTACTGTACTTATGACCAATCACAATGAGCTGCTCATTGTGATTTGTCATTTATCTTAAACGCTAAGGTTGATGTAACGGGCCATCATGGTGAAAAAGAAGCTGAGCCCGAAGGTAAAGCTCTCTATTTACCAGTCCCTACCCTCACCTATTGTCATGAACTCATTAAGTCATGACTGAAAGGACAAGACCACAGGTTTGCCAGTAGCTATCGGAAAAGGGCCATATCCCCTATTAAATGTAGTATGCAAGTGATCATCTAAAAATCTAATTAACAGTTACGAAGATTAATTGAAATAAAGTGCTGAGTATTGATATCTGTTTCCCACCTTGTCATTGTTGATGATTGTTGTTAGAAATTGTTAACATAATCAGTGTCTTTACATAGATGAGTACCATTAATCATTAATAATGATGTATAACTTAAGGCAGAATTTGTTTTTGCAGAAGAGCATAGCAAACTGGTAGCCCTCTGTATGACTCAGTGCTCTCAGCTTCAAATAGGATGGTCTTCCCTGGTCTACACCATCATAGAACTGTTTGCAACCCCTCCGATTGCTACCTTTCCATCTGGTCTACTGTACACCCAATATATCTACCTCTCTTCTCTTCATCATATATCAGCAGCGATGTCCCTTAACAAGTCATTGTCCCTCTATTTAACATCCCTCCTCTCTCGCATACCTCTACCAATCCTCCAAACCCATCGACCTTCTTGATATCCCAATAGTCAGTTTGAGCCCAGTGCAATGCCAGCCATTGGGGCCCCACACCTAGTCCAGGCATGACTCCAGCCTGCATGCCTTGTAGGCTCCTTCCTGTTTACAATGATCAAAACACAGAATCCAGAACCTGACAGTGTAAAAAAACAGGGAGACAGTCAGGTGCATAATAACTGCGACAAGAAACTGTGTGAACTTATCTAACAACCTGAGAAACCAACAGACAGCGACTAAAATCCCTCTTAGTTATGCCAAATGGCCAACAGGTGCTCAGACTGGTGAGTGTGAGCAAGGAACAGAAGTCCCAAAAAGTGCATGAGGGTGTGGTCCAGAGTACCTGGCCGCAGGAGACAGTTCAACCAGGCCCCAGCAGAGTTTGACAGCTATCAGTCCTACCAGGCTTGGATCTTGACACCTGCCCTGTGGTTTAATTTAGCTGTGCCTCGAATGAGAATGTCACCAAAAAAATCTTGAAACTTGAATCTTGAAAAGGGTCAGTCATAAGGGAGAGGGCTGCAGTTGATATACTGGGCTCTCAGTTTGAGAGTAAGTTGAGACATCTAATCAGAATATTTCAATATTCAGCTCACATCTGTCTGAGAATAAAATGTGAGTTACACTTGAACTGCACCTGTAAACGGTATTCTACAAACTCACACAGAGGTTGGGAATTCCGCTCAAGAGAGTCACAACTGAACCACTTTGAAATTACAAGACGTTCGTGTAGAAGATGCCCTGACCCAAATAAGATTTTTTATGCATACGTTTTGATGCCAGGTCTATCCAGCCGTTGGTCAGTAAACACGTTACAATAGAGTTCTGTGCCTATGTGTCGTCTGAAGTCGTATATCAGAACATTCTTAAATAAGTGCCTATGTCACTTACCCATGCCAACACATTGGTACTCACAGCACCGTCTGCCTTGCTGTAGCGCCATGTGACTACATGTTCTTTCTCTGCATGGTTCATCTAGTTCCTGTGCAAAATTAGTAATTTGACAGTAAATACATCGTAGTTTATCATTAATTGATTACTTGTTATTTTGATGACAAAATTGGCAACAAAATGTGAATGGTTATGCATTATGATTCATACAGTAGAATGCACTGTTCTAAGTCATAGGTTGGTGTATCGTCTGAGTTCCTCCTCGTTCATTTCAACTTTTGTCAGTTTTGGTCAATGAAGCTGTTTCATATGATTAGAGATGAAATATTTAAGGTTCAACTTTGAACGAAATTAAAGTAAGAATGTATTAATTGTAATGAATATACAGAGGACGAATGAGCATATTTACTATGACAGGAATCGTGAGACTCCTGATTGTGGCAAATTGAATATGTAGCAATGTGTTTTACCTATGTTGCACAATAGGTAAAACAGACTTCACCTGAGGACCCACAGTATAACAACAGAGTTTATACAAATCAGTGGGAGGCACAATGGATGGGTCTTGGAAAATGTGATATTCAGAAAAATTCTTTCAACCCAAAGTCCAGTCAGATTCACATTTGCGAACTCTTCAAGTGGAAACACTTGTGTCTGGAACCCTGTGGTCACGCTTGTTAAATGGAAAGGGAAATGTGATTGACACAGCACCAGAATACTGAGATTGGGCAGGTTGATTATACAGTGGCACTGCAATTAAGTAGGGCATAATACTTTACACAAACATTCAGGAATAGGAATCAATAGGAAGAGGAGTCAAATAGGAAGAATTACAGATTAATGTAAGTTTCTGTATTCAGTGTAGAGCACAGTTAGAGAAAAGTTGACCCTATTAAATATAAAAATGCTCAGTGTAAAAAAAAAAAAAACTCTACAAAAACCTTCAAATGTGTCTAACCAACCTCAAACACTTCTTACTGAGAGCTTCTTTGACAACGTCTGAAGAACTGACCATATGGCATTCCATTGAAGTGTCATAAAATCAACCAGACAGTTGTAACGTGTGTGAGTGCTAACATTCTCTGCATACCTCCAAAAGACCGTGGACCACAAAATGTCACAATCTTGAAAAGATTTTTAAATCATATCACCACATTCACGCTGCGATACACAAGTACATATTTGGCTTTACAAGTGTGATGTGACCTGAGGTGTCTGTGAATATCATGATTTTACCCCAGAGCAATCACATTTTTTAAAAACTCTAAAACTGAAAATAACCAACAATAACCAGCCCAGAGGATAAACAACTAAGTAGTATCACGACAAGAGAACTCAAACACAACTTTTACTCTTGTTTGTCCAATGGCTCTGCCTCACCACTGTAGTTACATGTGCATTTGGCACAGTGAAGGAGGTTCAAAAAGAAATTTGAGAACAACTTGGCGAAAGAGTTTGATCAACTGTCTAGAGATCAGAAGGCCACACATTAGATTACAGGTTTCTTTTACAAAAATTAACACCTTACATGAATGTTCCTCACCAAAACATAATGAGAAGACAAAAAATAGGCCACCCCAAAAAAGGTAATATGTTGCAACTGAGTCCAATTACTCACATTTCATTCGATTCTCAATGCATCCTGCTGCTATTTCAATATCATTTTGACCAAAGACATCAACAAGGGTTAAGCCTAATTTCGACCTGAAGTCAACAAGAGGGTTTTAATGCTTTAAATAAATAAGTTGAACGGTACTTGCATTCCTACAATGACATGGTTTGGTCAGAAAGTGATGTATGTTACCCGGGTTGCTGGCAAGGTCTAACCATACATGATACTTCCAAAATTTGTGATATGGTGCGTGCATATCATACAGAAAAATTGGATGGGATTTTGTTGAGAAAGACATTTTGAATCTGAATGGTGCATATTTGTATGTGTTCACTGTGTGGATTGGACTATCACATACTTAACTATTACACAATATATTTCATGATTGAAATTCTAGAATATAGTACCACATCCTATAAGAAACCGTAAAACTTGGCATGAGGTGAGGGAGACGAAAGAAAAGAGGGGAAGATAACATCGGAGAATGGACTCACTCGAAACTCAGTGAGGCAGTGAGAACTGCCAAGGACAAAGGGAGATGGAGAGAGCTGGTCAACAGTTCATCTGTGGTGCCCCAGCGACCCCCCAGGGTTATGGGACAGAAGAAGAAGAAGCAGTACTATATCATTATGGGTTGATTTCAACATATCTTTATGTTGAATTCTTTTTTCTTTGCACTTCTCATTTAAATCAACACCAATCTGTCTGTCTATGCCTCTGGAATTTACACTTCGGAGAGTGAATCTTCCCGAAAGGATGAATAAGGATCTATCTATGTATTTATCTGTCTGTCTAGCTGTCTCTCTATCTATACATTCCCTATCTTACAACAGAGCGTGCAAAGTAGAGGCAAGTACCCTGACCATTGATACATTGTCTTGGAAGCTAGGAACAATCATCAGAAGACTCTCAGATGATGAATCTAATACATACCACATCTAACAAGTATCTTACGACACTCTCACTGTAACCAAGTTGAACCACATGGTCTTAAAGGGGTGGTGAGACTGCAGTACTGAAGAAACGTACCATGTCTGGATCCAGTCATAAGTTATGTGGAAATACCTCAGTCAATAACATGTGAACAACTATTCATAAGATTTACTACAATAACGAAAAACACAGGATGTTTTATTATGACCAAATAATTAGCCAGTGTCTCGTTGAGTCGGTTTGTATACTGATGCACAACTTGTTGTCTTTTTTTCAGAAATTTTCTACAGTATAGGAGGAAAGCACGCTCAAAATAAATTTCATGGATAGAAGTTCCAGTAAATGGAAAAAATTACACACACATATATTTTTTACACTTTTTCTTACAGAATTTGAAATCAGACACATTCGTTAAAAGTGAGGTCTGTTATTTGAATTTGTCAATGTTTTTTTGAAAATTTACTTCCATATGAAGATAACAAATTTGTTTTATGGTGTGACAGTGATCTGGATGATGAAAAATGCACCTCTGACATGCCTAGTTAAAAATATGTAGCAGAAGATAAAAAATGACTAGCTTTAAAGATGCCCAAACATTCCTCCCTCAGAGACATGCAAAACTGTTTAGTTCTACACAGCATGCCTACAATGCTCAGCCACCTGGCCCTGGCAGTCTTTTTATGAGGGAATTTCAGAGTAATTCACCCTGGAATGTCAGATGTGTTCTCAAGATGATGCACCTGATACTAAAAAGTGGTTTAGAGGAGCTCCAGCACAAGACATATTGCTCCTTGGGGACTCTTGCGCTTTGTTCCATCCTATAAACTACTTTTTTTTTTCCGATGCCTGCTGGCCCATATGAAGCCCCACAGGTGACAGTGGGTTTTCTTTTTTTTGTTTGTGTGGATCCCACAACTTTGTGCACATACTGTATATCCAACAGTATGCTATTTGTACTTTCAATTTCTTGATTCCATTTGTCAATTTGTTGCGTTCAACATGTGCATCAATCTGGATAATATATAATTTGTAATTAATAATAGCAATAGCAATAGTAATAGCAATTTCAGTATCACAATGACAACAGTATATCAAAATGTTACTTTGGTGTACGATGGCTGAACAACAATAAATTGTTGTAATGTGATCCATTTCGAGTAGACACTAAAAGCTAGGTGCATAGAGGAAAAGGCTCTTTAACGCGATTGGCCCAAAATGATGGACAGTGTTCTTTCACTCCTCAGCCACACCGAACGGCAGACGTAGAAATTGACAGGTGAATAGTAACTCAAAGGAGGGAGTTATATCCCCTTCTGAAGTAGCTTTTCAGTAGTGGTTGCACAAGGCACCTGTGTCCCACCCTCTAGTTTTTATTTGTTGTTGGCAGCAAAAGCAGTTTACACTACTTGATTGAATTTTTTGAGCCATTTCTGAGTACAATCATGTCTGATTGACAGTGTGCAATGTTAGGTCAGGTCTGTTCGCCTCAATAATGATGTGCAATAACATTTAATATGGTTGAGATCTGATACGGGGTGAATACTGGGCCGTTTCTGTTTCTCCCAACACACACTTTTGAACAGTTGTGCGAAATTCATCATCACATTGCAAGATCTGAATTGATTTTTGTGACCTTCAAGTGTTTTTGGGAATTGTTTCTTGTGATTTCAAGTTAGTTCAAATGCAAAGGATAGCTGGGCAAGTTTTATGGGTAAATACAAAAAACTGGAAAATAGAAAATCTAACGTGACTGCAGGAGGTACTATTACAAGATGTCATACTCCTTGATATGAAAGCACAAATACTGGTGCTTCTTGTAAACTAGCAGGTGATATGTCCTGTGCATAATATATAGCTGGAAAAAAAGGAATTGTGTGGTGGAGAGCAATTTCACAAAATTAATTAGCACTGTCAGAGAATAATATATCAAGAATCAATTCTACATCAAACAACTTTGGTGTCAGACATATTGATATTTTTTATCGATCTGCACACCACTACCCCTCACACACTAGCAAGTTCCCATCCTGACACACTGACAAATTTATGAGCCAACCACTCCACATCCCCAGCTAGTGCATACAGAGACTTAGGCAATCAAGCAAACAATATTGCAGTGTTGCAGTTCCTCAACTTAAGTTAAAACAAATAAATCCATATTGAGCACTTTGGGATTTATGACGACATTGGTAAATCCACTTGTATTATTCTTTTTGGTCCTAAATTGCAATCTGACCATACGATACATGCTCAATTTTAACTAGCGTTTTTTTTTCAATGTTGTTGTTTGTTTTTTTGGCACTTTTTTTGTTGTTGTTAATGTTAATAACACATGAAAAATAGGGTGGCCCATGTGTGCTTTGCACATACTGCATACAGGCCTATGTGCTGTGACGCAAAGTGTCAAGTGTGGGAAGAAACTGTATAGAATTTGATCTCAAAGATACAAGTAAGTAATTCCCAGTTTTATCCTCAGGAGACATCACTTGTGACATGTGACATGTATGACAGTATTTTTACTGAATAAACAACAAGCAATATTTGTGTTGTATCTACCTCCCTGCCTATTTGTATTATATGTCTACATTTATTTACAATGCAGGTGGTTGTGAGGAGAATGACGACAACGTGAAGACAGATGGGGGTGCAGCAGTAAAGGAAAAACCGCAGAAAGTTCATCCATTGACGGGTAGATAGTGAATTCAGGGCAGCTATGATGAGGAGCAATGACGAAGAATGGAAAAGGCGGTTGTTCAAGATGACATAGCTGTTCCAGTATGGAAATGTTGGGGAAGAGAGAACTTGTGTTTTTTTTATTGCAATTCAAGTGGATTTGAGTCTGTTTGCAGTTTGTCATGCTCATAATAATACCTGTTCAAATAACTGTGGTATTACAAAGGTTGAAAAAAACATTATTTCTTCGACGGCCTGCATTCCTCAACCCTTCCTCAAGGACGCACATCATCATGACACACGGATGTCACATCACAAGGCAACACAACAGTGCAAAGTGACCATAGTTACCATACAGTAATGTGCTGAAAATGTCTTACTTACGTCTCTGCATCCTGCAACCTGAGCGCAATTTCAGTCAAAATCTGCAGAGGTGAGACTCAAGCACATAAAAAGGATGTGGGCACATGTTGCACCATCTGATTGAGCATGTTGAAATGGAGCACGTCCACTGTTCACTCTTCTGTCAATCAGAGTCTGAGGAATGCAGGAATGTACTGACACCAATCTTCAAAAGGAAGGGTGATGAGCAGAGCCGTAGCAACTATAACTACAGATGTCAAAATCTAATGAGCAATACCAGGAGGAAATACCAGGGCTGTAGATTTAATGTTAAAGCAAGGACAACAATCAGTGAGCAATATTACGGCTTTACGCCGAGACAAATACTGCAGACCATATTTTCATCATGAGAATGTTGATCAACATAAAGGTAGGTATGTAGGTAATTTGTTGATAAATTCATATATTGATCCAGAAAAGCTTAAAGGTGGATGGAACACATCATTGTGTAATATGATCTGGCGCTGTACAAATAAAATTGACTTGACTTGATTTCACTTGACTTGTAACAGAATTCAAGCATTTGAGGTTGACGAGGAAAAAAATATAAAAGCAGGCTTTCAAAGAAAAAGGTGATGTTATTTGTTGCTGGCCTTTCAAAGTGCAAACAATGATGTCAGGTAATGAAGGGAAACATTGGCAAAAGGAACGGAAAAGAAAGAAATGCTGTCCCTGTTGACAGCAGAGGCATTAGCATATGCTCCCCGGCAAAGGGTTGTTGGTTTGGAGCAGTGCCTTAGGCACCACCTGGAGAAACCTTGTTGTGTTGTATTTACAAAGCAATTCAATTCAATTTTATCTATAAAACATCTTATAACAGAAGTTATCTCAAGGCGATTTATATACAGGGACGGGTGCATCTTGAGAAACCCCGTGGCAGTCTGATTCTAGCATCATAGCTTAGGCTAGCATGCTACATAGCAAGATTTGTAGCCCACTGTCAAAACTAGTAGGGGTGTTCCCTTGGACTGAAACTGGAAAATGATTCCACAGGAGAGGATCCTGAGAGTTGAAGGCTATGCCCATTTTACCCTTAAAGATTAAAGGAATCACTAGTGATCCTGTATTATTGCAAAGTGGATGATAAAGCATCATCAGCTCTTTGATTCTAGATGGTGCTTGATTATTAGGCGCCTTGTCGTAGAGGAGAGGAATTATTATTCTATTCTCAATTTTATAGGCAGCCAGTGCAGAGAGAGCTAACATGTGAGAAATGTCGTCTCTTTTCTTAATTCCTGTCAATAGTTGTGCTCTGGGAACCAGCTGGAGAGGCTTCAGTGACTTGTTGCTACAACCAGATGATGAAGAGTTGCAGTAATCCAGCCTGGAGGTAACAAAAGCAAGAGCTAGCTCTTCAGCACCTTTTAAAGTCAGCATATGCCTAACTTTAGTGATATTATGTAAGTAAAATTCAATTCAATTTCACTTGTATAGTGCCAAATCAACAGAGGTTATCTCAAGGTGCTTTCCAAGATGGAGCAGGTAGAGCTCCTCAACATGTAATCACTCAAATTCTTTAAGATGAACACACAGGGACCCAACATGTCCCCCAACATATGAAAGAGGGCAGTTCTTGACATTTGTTTTATGTGCGTGTTGAAAGACAAATCCTGATGATGATGCTGGAGGCAAAGGTAAAGCCACCCAGAGGAGCTGTATCATTACAATGAGTTTCTAAGGTGTTCAGGACCAACAACTCACTTAATGAACTTTATTTTAGTTCAGTAGCAGAAAATTGTGAGTCATCCATATTTTCATCTTCCAAAGTTTGATGTTTGGTTTCATCAAGCTTCACTGATAGTTGTGTATCACCTGCATAACAATGAAAATTGATAGTGTTAATACTACTGATAATCCTCTGGCAGAAGTGTATACTGAGTGAACAGAAACAGTCTGAGCACAGAACCCTGTGGAACTCCATTGTTCACATTGTCACATTGTTAACATGCACAATCTGAAAGATATCTGACAGATGAGACTTAAATCTGAGATCCAGAAAAAAAGGACAGAGGGTAAATAGAATTCTTTTATTGTCATTGTGCAACATAACAAGAGAACCATGGCACAAAGAAATTAAGGAAGCCCCTCGTCCAACATGGGGCTCAAACCCACGACCGTGAGATTAAGAGTCTCATGCTCTGGGTGGACGACACCACCCAGTGCCCAGGAGGACACACAACATATTTTGCCTCCCTAAGATCTCCTCAAAATGACTGGGAGTCAAAACAAACCAGACTGAAACCCCCCTTAAGGAATTGTTCCTCTGCTTGGCACATAACTGACTGCCGACAGCTCTCTCCAAGATCTTGGGTAGAAAAGGAAGGTCTGAAATAGGTCTATACTTCACTAAAACCCCTGAATCGAGAGAGTGTTTTTTTTTTTTTTTTTTTTTTCGATGAGTCTTCATTAGTGCAACTTTAAAAGACTGTGGCACATAGTCAGTTGATACAGGCATATCGATCATTTTTAGTAGGGAATTTCCTATTTTGGTGGAGACCTCTTTGGGGTTTACCAGTTGGAACAGCGTCTCATATACAATATAATGGTTTAGCTCAGGAAACCTCACTTTCCTCCCTGCTAACTTCCTCGCTTCCTCACTCCCTGGCACCTCCATTGCTACCATTGCCAAGTGCTCGCTAATGGGAGAAATGTTGGGTCTCTGAATGTAATTGTTATAGAATTGGGTCTGTACCTACCTAATCTTGGAGAGAAGCAGGCATGAATCGAGTTTGTGTTTCCTCCAATTTATTCCTGTGTGTTCCTGTTTCCTGCCCCGCCCTGTCGCAACCCTCTCCCAACCACCTGATCATTTGGCAACTTGGGCAATCAGTCGGCTACTTAACATCACCTGTGACCGTGCCCAAGTTGCGAGATTGTCTTGTGTACGTCCATGACTCTCCAGCGTTTAATTCTTGGTTCCAGTCCTCCTGGTTTTGACCTTGCCTGTCCCCGTTTTTCGAGTGTGTCTTGGTTTTTGGATTTGCCTCTGTCTGCTACCTGGCATTGTGACCTTTGCCTGCCCTGTATCTCGCCCTGCTCTGTGCCCTGTGTTAACATTTAGCCTAGCTCTCAGGCTGTGGCCTTCACTCCCACCATTGTGCTCTACGAATAAACTCTTGACTAAACGAAGCTTCCGTCTGTGCACGTGTGCTTTTGGGCTCCCCGCTTGGTCCGTGATAGGTATGGTTGATATGGTGGTTTTATTTTTTATTTTTTCACAGTACATACAACAGCAGTTGTTCTGTCAAATTCTCTTCACATTGATAGAAAGTGTGATCGAACTTACACAACTTTAACAGTATGTCTATGATGCGGTTCCTGTAGGCTTGGACTGGGCGGGTGGGCCAATAAATTGTTAAACAAATTAGATAAATCATGGATAAATCGTCAAATAGATTTCTTTTTTTTTTTTTGTGGAGGTGGATTGGAAGTGTGGGGGCTGTTCGGGAGGATGGCCTCCATGTCCATCTTGCCTAGGGCCCCTAAATTCCTTGAAACTGCCCAGTAATCAATGGTGGGTAGTTCAGCCTCACGATACTCTCCGCCATTTGTCTCACCTTTTGCACAGCCTCTTCCGCTCTGCATGTGTGGCATTGCTATTACCACAGTGATTCCGGTGGTGAGGATGCTCTCTACTGCCCCCTGTAGACCTGGGTGAGGGGATATTGCCTCTGATCCGCTTTCCTGAGTGGCCTGGTGAGGTCCAGCCTTTATTGGGCTTTCTTCACAATTGCTTTAGTATTGGGGGTCCAGCTCAGGTCAGAAGAAACCTGCTGTCCCAGACTTTGAAGCTGTCTCCTCTCCTCACCTGAGTCCCTTTCGTTGTCAGAGACTGTAGAGTGGTAGGCCTCCTCCATAAGTCAAAGCACCATTTCCTTGGTTTTGACCATGGCGATGATGTCATTTAGGGTGACCCTATAAAACTTTCCCATCTGCCGTGGCATCATTGAAGCTGTGTCGGCATTCCTCTCCTGCAATCAACCAAGGGATTTGTACAAAAAAGCTAAGCCCAAAAACTCGTTTGACTCGTCTATTTTTTCACGTTTTTTTCCTTTTTACTCTTACGAGGAACATCCTCCTCTGCATTGCGATCATCACGAGAGAGAGGGAGACAGAAAGAGAGAGACAAATCAGCACAACTGCTGCTATGACACAGATGTGAGTCTGTGTTTGTCAGCATTATCAAGTATTAAGGAAATATTCCTCTCTGTTTCTATGCTTTGGTAATGATTGGGGAGACTCCTCATCTCCGTCAGGCTCATTGCCGTTCTCACACACGCTTCCACGGTAGAGCAGTGTGGGGAAAATAGCAGGGTAAGGTGAATAACACGTAGAAGAACAAGAGTCACTGATATATATCTATATTAGCAATGTCTCATGCGCACAAGCATCGGCTCTGAGAGCTTTACGGTGAATCAGAAGACCTGACTACCATCATTTGATAGCTGGCTGCAACTTTTTTTTTTTGCTGCTCACTGGCTCAGCTCACGGCAGAACTTGTTTTTGATTGGCAGCATGGCGAAGAACGGTCCAATTTCAGCCCGCAGCCACATGTTTTCCACACCGTCTGCTTTCCACACCTACTGCTCGTTTTACATGCACCATCTATTACAAGTCCTTACATGCCGGCAATCAAATAGTATTGGGACAGTGAACGCAACAGTAACAGACAGCAGTGAGGAGTTCAATTGAAGTCTTCTCTATCCCGATGGGAACTCGTAAAAGAAGCAGCATTTGGCTACATTTCAAAGATAATGGAGGCAGCAGAGCAGAGTGCCTGCTCTGTACAATGAAAATAATAGCTCGAGCAGGTTGCACCACAAACCTGCACAGAACCACCCATTCCTCAGTGCAGTTGGAGGAGAGAGGGCAAGCTGGCTCATCATCTACTCATCCTGGTGTATCTTGTCCAAAAACAACAAGCGCTGCAGCTGCTCGCAGGAGTGCATCTACTGCAACCCAAAGAGAAACAAGCAAGTTCATACTGAAACAGATGACTCCAGCCAAACCGCACACTATCGACGAGGAGTTGGCTAAAATAACTGCCACTGACTTTCAGCCATTTTACATTGTGGTGGAGAAAGGTTTTCAAAGTTTTGTCAAAGCCTTAAATCCCACACGTAACCTTCCTCCCAGAACAAAAACACTGTCTAAGATAATGATTTAAAGACTGTATGTCACAGAACGTGTATTATGGCAAGACAGGGTGAAAAAAGCTCCATCAGTTCGCTTGACAACTGACTGCTGGACCTCCAGAACCACCTGCTCTTGCATGTCTGTCACTCGCCACTTTGTTGAATATTACAAGCTGACAGCGTGCCTGCTGGACCGCTCAGAGTTCCCTGACAGACAAACCACAGCAAACTTGTCAAAGGAGCTATCGAGAGTGGCACCTGAGTGGTAAGTGCAGGACAGGGTGGTGTGCTGTGTGGGTGATAATGCTGGGAACATCACCAAACCCATAAAAATTCTGAGGCGGACCCACCACCCATGTCTGGGACATACATTAAACCTGACGATCAGAGATGCCCAAACAAGGTGAGGGCTATTTGGAGTTTTTCCATACAAACACAGTAGATGCAGAGATACTGAAGTCCACATAGTGCCAGATGGACTTGCCCGAACTGAGACCCAAACAAGTGTGTGCTACCGGGTGGAACTCAATATTTTATTTGTTGAAATGCCTCCTTGAGATAAAGGATGCAATCATCTCCACCCTCGCCCTCTTCAATGCATCTGTTGATACATTTAGTCAAGAGAAATGGAAGCTGGTGAAAGAGTCCTGGTCCTGCCGACATTTGAGGAGGTGACTGCATGGAGATCGGTGCAGACAGGTGCCTCGGACAATTGTTTTTTCCTCTACTACTATTCAGTCGCTGTCACAATGAATGACACTGATTGTACCTTACACACTACTCTGCACCACAGAACACCCTTCCCCCACCAATCATGTCCACCAACACATGTCAATCCCCTCAGCCCTGCCTTTCATTTCCTAGATTGCAAGATCAACGGATTAATAAAATACCTACCTAGCTACCTAGCTACCTACCTACATACATACATACTTAATTCCAAAAATTTTAATGACATTTGAGATTCAAAATTCAAAATTTAAATGACCCTGGCACTTTTCATTAAAGATTTTTCTGAAAATTATCTGATAACAAAGTATTTTGTATTCATTTATAAACTTTGCCCTAATTCTGACCAGGCTTCTAACTATTTGATGGTTCTAGGAAAGGAAATGTCACTTAAAACAGTGGTCCCCAATCTTCATCGCGCGAGTGGCCGGTTTCATATCAGAGGATATTTTCACGGAGCGGCCAAGTGTCACGGATAGGTAGCGGAAGTGACGTAGGCGATTGCTGTTGCTGTGGTTCCCCTGGTAACGGCGCCGAGATGCGTGTGACTCTCCCGCTGCAAAGTATCGCGGCGCCGCAGAATCAGCCGTCCAAGGTGCATGTTCAAGGTGCAAATAAAACGAAAAAAGTTCTGTGTCCTTTGCTTGCAGCCCGGTACCTACTGACCCACGGACCGGTACTGGTTCGCGGCCCAGGGGTTGGACACCAGTGACTCAAGACACTTGAGATCATGAAAATGAATTGAGATTTACAAAGTCAATGACGCATGTACTTTATTTATTGAGAAGTATTGGAATCTGTGTCGGCGATACTTGCCTGTAATTATTTTGGGGGTATTGGATCGATACCCAAACGCGCAGTATCGCACGCCACTATTCGCCACTACTTTATCGGTCCTCTGATGTCATTTCCTGCGTTCCATCCCTGCTTTTATTGGCTACTTGCAAACATGTGGTTTGAGTTGGTTTTGGCGAAACCCAGCGATGGGAAGTTTGTCTCTTTTTAGAGAGCATATCTTTTTTGCACAGGTTCCGAGCCATTTCGAACGGCTCTGTATTTGGTATCGGTCATGGCCTCATATTTTATTTTGTTTTACTTTTTTTTTTCAACAATTGGTATCGGTGTGAGAAATACTCAGATTAAACTGGTGAAAAAGTAAATACTGCAACCAAGTAAGTAATACATAAACGACAAAAAGGATAACTTAACTGCAAGTCAATATGAAATAAAGTGCATTTATCAAAACGTAAGACATTACTGTAATGACTGCAAATACCTACATGACAGCTACGACTTATGCGTACATGTGCGGATGAATACAGCGTCATGCGTTGGGAGCGTCGATAGCAGAGGTCGACAGCGTCACCTGCAGCCATTGGTTATTAAACTAAAGTGGACATCTTGAGGCGCTCAGAAAGAGGTGAAAGTGCAACCAGCATTGGCCGTGTGCCTGGTGTAAGTTGCAACAATTAATTCAGACTTTCGCCGACATTCGGTTTCCGTGATGACAGAACTGCGAACGTGGATGTAGGGACCCCTTGTATTTGGAGAGGACGGCTGCGGCTCAGACGGAGGCAGACTGAAAGAGCGGTGTCGTTCGCGACTCTACATCACCTGAATGATCAGGCGGGAGATCGCTGTAGAGGAACTCCTGCGTTGAATGTGGCATATTTTGAAGACAAATGTCACGTGTATTGAACGGCATCGTGGCGGTATGTCCTGATCTAGGCATCGGCCAAAACGGAAACTTACCCTGGCATCCCATCAGGCTCAAGTAAGTGTGACACTCATTTCGTTTTCGTTTGTGTCTATCAACCGATGAAAATAATAGTTTGATGCTTTGGTGCGTGACCGCGTGTGCTCAACCCGGTCTCATCAGCATTATATTGGGAAAAACTCTGCAATCTTACTCAGTTTGTGCGGCAACACATGCAAATTTAGATAAAGAAACCAATAATCCAAATGAAATCGTGTTTGGTGCAAAAATCATTACTTCCCACACGTGCACCCTTTCCCCTTCTGCTGTCGAGGTGACTATCCATAAATAAGTACAATATTTTGTTACTTTCTCTTGCAGTAATGAATTTAAGCACTTTCGGAGGATGACAGCCACGTCAACTGTTGAAGGTAATGCAGTTCTGCGCTTTTGTGGACACTTTTACGAGGGTTTTTTACGAGGGTCCGTCCAGAGTTCGTCTTTGTCAATACACAAACTAAAACATGGGAACTGACCTCGCACAGTCTAAAACGTGTGGACTGATTGAGCAGAATACGCCCACCACAAGGCACAAAGCAGTATTAATGTCACACCATACCCTTGTTCTGAGGAGCACTAACATTTTCTGCCCTCCTGCCCTTCAGGAAAGCAGAATGTGGTGATCATGGGTAGGAAGACATGGTTCTCAATCCCAGAGAAGAACAGACCTCTCAACAATCGGATCAACATTGTTCTTAGCAGGGAGCTCAAGTATGTTCCATTCATCATGAGCAAATATTGTCTCTTTATGGTGCAGTGAAATGAGTTTTGTGAAATGCACATTACTAGTTCGAGAAGACCATGGGAACTTGGTAGTACCTTAATTTTGCACATTTAGTTTGCACTGTCTGTTACTTTTCATGGTCACCTAACAGACAAATTGGAGGATTAATGGATTTAAGACTCAAGATTGTCATTCTCTCTGTCCAGGCATCCACCTCTCGGAGCTCACCACCTAGCAGCAGACTTCAATTCAGCTCTCAGGCTGCTGGACACAGAGCTTGCTGACCAGGCTGACCAGGTGTGGGTCATAGGAGGCACTTCCATTTACAAGGTAGCATTGAGCAAATTAGCATTTCAACTTTTGAAATATTGTACTTCTGTATAATGTTGTGAACATATTTTAGAGAAGTTATGTGTACACAGAGTGCAGTGCTCCTTGTAATGCAGTGGTCTGAGAGAGAGAGATGCTGTCTGGCTTGGGAACTGCACAGACCCTATCCAAAAGATTAGAGTATTGGGGAAAAAATGTATTTATTTCCGTAATTCCATTCATAAAGTTTCATAGATTCTACATTCAGGGCCAACAATCTAAACGATTTCAAGCATCCATCTGTTAAGTTTTACATAATTTGGGCCTCTAGCTCACAAAATCCATGTAATCAGGAATTCAAAAGATTAGAAAACTATGAGGAAATCATTGTTTACTTCTCAGTATTTGCAGGAAAAAAGGAGAGAAATTGGGACCACATCAAATCAATCAAAACATGGTACTTTCTAAATGATATGTCAATCTTCAAGACATGTTTGGGAATCCCTTTGCCTTAATCACTGCGCTGTAGCATTGTGGCAGTCGGCCTGTGGCATTGCCTGGGAGTAATAGTAGCCCAGATTTCCTTGATGCTCGATGTCAGCCCTTCTTTGTTTTTGGGTCTGGTGGCCGTCATTTCTCCCGGATGCATCTGATAAGTGGTGGTCTCTGAAGCTGTGACTCCCACCTTGTTCCACTCTTTCTGGTTCCCTGACAGATTCTTGAATTTTCTGCTGAAGCCCACGGTCATCTCTTTTGCTGGTGCATCTTCTGCCACATCATGCACTTCCACATACATTCACACTATACTGTAGATATCAAGCTTGGAAGTGACACCATGAAGATGTGTCAGAGAGTTGCTGAAATTAGGTGAAGGCCAGACATGACAAATAGTTAGAAACAGTATGGCTTCTTGCCAAGTGGCATAATTACATTTTTATTTTGACGATGATGATAGTGAAGTACAGAGAGGGCCTGCAAGAGTTGCACTGTGTCTGCGTTTTAATCCGCAAGTTTCCTGGATCCCTTGTGCAAGACATTTGGGGATTTTTTTCAACCATATAGCAGAGAGGAGGCAATCAGAAGAGAACCTGGAGAATGGCATGATTCATTTTTCTATCAGTGATTTGAAGGACTGAGGGCGGTGTGAAATGATGATCACTGTTTTGTTCCCTGAGGGGATCAGCCGAGAGAAGAATCATTCAAATGTCTACTGTGTTTTGGAATGTTTATAATTGTTGATGGTTCTTGGTTCCTTAGGAGCTGATGGACTGTCCTGGTACCAAAAGACTGTTTGTCACACAAATCCTGAAGCAGTTTGAGTGTGACACTTTCCTCCCAGAAATCAACCGAGAGAAATACCGTCTCCTGCCAGAGTAAGATCTTCATAATGTTTCCAAATCCATCTCATGCACACAGTGTTGAAGTTGTCAGTATTTTCATTTTGCCAGGACTGTAATCAAACCACAGATTGAATTACAGTAACTGAGTGTTCAGTTTTTTGAAAATGTTTCTCTCTTCATCCATACTGAACATATTCAGTTCAGTCACTACAAGTTGACTTCGTCTTGAATAAATCACTTAAATGGCTGAAAATGTCCACAAATGCACAGAAATCCATATTAATTTTAGAGCCAAGTAGAACAGGTTGAGTACAGTATATGACAGATCTGTAGAGCAGGGTAGTGCATACTTAATGGATACAGATAAGAATGGGTACATCTTAAATTGGATTGTATCAGCAGAATTGGCAATTGCCATGTCATGCAGTTATCTCTGCATTAAGGATCACACTGTTTTCCACTTTAAATTCCGTACTATTCAAGTTTATCAGAGGTATCTTAACAGGTCCATATGACATTTTGCTGTATGTACGTAACTGCCCGATTTATTTCTTTTCCGCTGCAGGTTTCCAGGAGTACCACAGGACATGCAAGAAGAGAATGGAATTCAGTACAAGTTTGAAGTTTATGAAAGCATTGAGAAGTGAACACTGATAAATAAAGACATACAAATGTCTTCTGTAAATGAATGTGAAGCTGATGGAGCACTGTGTTTAGTGATTTATGAATGTCTTTAGATGTCAAAGATTCAAATGGTTGTGGACCTTCCAACAATTTAATAACCCTTAATAAAGTGAGAATTTATCCAAACATCTGTGGTTAATGTCAATGAATTTTTTTGATGGCAAATTATGCAGCAGGTCACATGAAAGATAAATACCATATGTCCTTCAATTTTAAAACTTAAAAATGCTTCGGAGAAAAATGTGCTTTAGTAAACATTTATTACATTGCACTAAAGCCATGTAATGAAACCAGTATAGAAACAATTTACAGGTATGAAAATTACTAACAAAAATTTACTTTGTTTGGTCATCCAGTGCTGTAGCTATCTGTACTCTTTGAAGATCTGGAATGTCATAATATATCCTGCCAATGTGGAAATCTTTTCTGTACGGCAGCAGGTCCTGTACCTCGAATGTATCCTCTGGACCAGTCCACACTGTGAGAGTGTACCTGCAAAACAAAAATACACACACATTATTAAAAATTGCAGTTGGAAACAAGTACTTAATTGGGGTGCTATTTGGGATGCCTGACTGGTCTAACAATTTTCAATTTGTGTTTCTGTTGGGGTTTCTTGTATTTGAGGTTTAACCTGTCAAGAAGAGCCATTAGTAGTGATAGTTGTACAGCTAGTACTAGTGTTAATACAACACTTACATGACTAACCCCAAGAGTGCGAGTAGTAGTAGCTGCAATGACTACTAATGACTACTGATGAAATGATAAAATTAATCATGTGTAATTTGACCTTTATAATTCAATTTTATTTGTACAGCGCCAAATCACAATACAAATTATCTCATAGCACTTTCCACAAAGGTCCATTGTGTCAGTATCCATTAGGCACTTCATATTGTCCACGAGATGTTATCCTACCTGTCTGACTGTTGCAGCAACCATTTCATCTGAGGTAGTGACTGGGGAAGGAGGGCCGCTCGAACAGGGAACGTGACAGGCTGAGTAAGGTTCCGGCATATTTGCTCCATCTCACGCACCATGTCCCAGCTGTAACCTGTCGGCGACATATTGAAGCAGCACAAAAAGAGTTAATTTCAATGTGATTACACAACTATCCTTTTAGAGATAATGCCAAAAAATTACATTCATTTTCTGTTCAGTGTACTTTTTATTTTGAATTTCTCCAAGGACACTGGCCGTCCGAGAACCTTTTGGAGTTAGAAGAGGAGTATGCAACCATAGCTATTTCAACTAGTGCGTTCTAACCTGCATTGATCGCACCAGCTGTCCACACTGTAGTCCAGCCAAGTGAAAGCACAGTTTGATACGAGGGAGTCCCAACAGCAGCCAGGAAACCTTGAGAATCCATTTGAGGGCTCTTACCCCCAGGACCACATAGGATGTCGGCATTAATCCATACAGGACAGCTGCACTCACCAAGCACCCTCTCCAGTAGTACAAGAGAAGGCACCACAGCTTCGAGGCTAGTAGCAGGAATATGTCAGTCACAATGACAGAAATCCCATATTGGTGCTACAAATACTCCTCCCAGTTCCTCTGTGTAGGTTTATCATTTCTAGATTGATTCCTACATTGGACTAGTTCAACCATGGTGCAATACATTCTGCAGTCGAGTCCATCACATGCATTCCCACATTTGTGCAATACCTCTAATCTAATGTCCTAACTAGCTAGAGCTCTGGAGGAATTACAAGCACTGTCCAAAAGAAATGACCCAATAGAGACTTTTTTCCTCACTTGCAATATTTG
Source organism: Carapus acus (assembly GCA_900312935.1). Taxonomy (NCBI): domain Eukaryota; kingdom Metazoa; phylum Chordata; class Actinopteri; order Ophidiiformes; family Carapidae; genus Carapus; species Carapus acus. The sequence continues at coordinate 21,653 of OMPJ01045201.1, forward strand.
GTAGAATAACAACAATGTGCATTTGTTACTCATAAAGACTTTCTTGCCTTTTAAAGTCTAGCTTGATTCCCTTGTTGTGACCCTTGACTCCTTGTAACCACTCTTGCAGGGTGATATCACTGTCTGTGTCAGGCGGATGTGCCATGATTGGCTCTTTAGGATCACAACCTCTCATGATTATGTCAGCCTCAATCATATGAGAGGGACCTGGGGGTCAGAAGATGGTTGTGTGGGGAGAAGGAGGAGCAGAATGAGGGGCAGTAACAAATTATGAATTAACATCTGCAACAGCGACAAAAGACGTGATGTTAGAGAGGTGACAGTAAAGAACATTTTAAGTTGTAAGGGACATTCTTAGTCTGACAGACATCCAGACTGTCCCTCGACAGTAGATACACTGTCCTTGAATTATATAAGATGGATTCATGTGCTCAGCAGGACAACGGCGCTGCTCTTCGGAGCATGGGTGCGATATCTATTATGTATGGAAAACTGAGAGAGGGAGAAAGAAAAGAAGGACGAAAGTGTGCGTGCGTGTGTGTGAACCTGCATCTTTGGACCTGTGAGTGTCTCTGTCAATCTCGTCCTGCTGTTCACGGCGTGGGACCAACGGATGAGAGCCGCATCACTCCGCTCCAGCAGTGCCCGGGACAGGAAAAACCGCAGCGTCTCCTCAGACATGTTTTTCACATATGTTAACGTCCGTGGTGCGATCTGCTGTCAAACCTTTCCTTCATGTCACACATGACATTCTCCTTTGGAATCCCAAGACTCTGCTCGCACTGACATCCACTTTTTACGGTACGAATTTGGTGAGCTCCCGGCTGCGTCTTCTTCTGTGAGTCGCCATTAGCGGTTTGGATCGTATACTGCCCCGCCATGGGCAACAGAAATTTTTCAGCCTTAGGTCAGGGGGTTGGACAGCCTCAATCAGTGTCAAACTCGTTTTCTCCGAGGACCTCATCAGCATAGCGGTACGTCCTCGAGGGGCCAGATGTCAATGGCAATTAAGGGGTTATGAATGTAAATTAATGTGAAGTGCAACCTCTCATTTTGAAATATTTAATGTTTAACTTTATTTTTACTTATCCAACTAACGAATGTCTTATTTGAATACTTGTAAAAATATGTCATCTTTTCACTTTTGTATTACAGGTCCTTGTATTTTACCAGGAGAAAAAAAAATCAACAATCACCAGTTAACAATCAATCAACAAGTCAATAACCTGGTTCAGGCACTTGGTGCTTGTCTGTGTTTCCTGATCAACAAGCATTTCATTAAGTGTGCATGTGGTCGGGGGCACAGCAGTTAGCACCTTTCCAGTAACATGATCTATATGCATTATGGGAAATGTAGTTTATCAGTCAATGCCCTTTTAAAAGAAGCGGACTCGTGTTGACAAGTCTTTCAAAGGCTTGCGGGCCTGATAAAACGATGCAGCGGGCCACATTTGGCCCACGGGCTTTGAGTTTGATACCTGTGCCCTAGATGTTGAAAGTACAATATTAGACAAAAATAAATGAATAAATCTGTCTGGGGCCTCAAAAATTAAAAGCCTTACATAACCCTAGTTATGAGGGCAACAATTTTTCTAATTTGTTATTTTTTCTACACATTTTACTTGCTGGGGACTTGCTGAATGGGCCTGGTCCAGGCATACTGCATAGTTTTGCATAATTTGGCATTATCAGTTTAAAGATATGACGTTGAATGAAGGGAATGTGACGTGTAAAGTAAAAGAGGTAGCTGACATGTTGTACAGAGGGAAGATGAAGTTATTGTGAGCGCAAGAGATCAGTTGGAGGGGAAGCTATGCCAGGAGCATCATAAGAGATGCAAATTGTTCTGCAATAGTCCATATGGGAAGAGGAATGGAGTTGGAGTAATCTTAATGGAACAGAATGCAAAGAGAGTCAGCATTAGATTGTCACATGAGTGACCCTAGAAATCAGACAGAGAAAGACAGTGAAGGCTCAACTCAGGATTAGATTGTCACTGAGGTTCACAGGAATTCAGGCAAGGAGTTGTGACATGCTCAGGAAGACAATGAAGACATGCCAGCCGGACGGAGGACATCTAAGATGGTGGGGGACAGTAAAGTGTGAGATGTTGACAATTAACATGACAATGACACATTTCATTTTACATAGAAGAAGGACATAAGTCTGGGCTGCACATGTAGTGCCCCTGAGCTTGGGGTTTGGTACGTTATTGAAGGGTACCCCGGAAGGTGAACTGTGGTCCCTCCAGCCACCACTCCGGCCTCCAGTTCCTTTCATCAGCAGCAGGACTTGACTTGTCTGGTTCCCAGACTAGATCCCTTACTGACGGCGCCACTGCCGGCCCCAAAGCAAGTAGGCTGCATGCCAAAAAAAGTACCACAGGTGCAGTTTTGCTTTGAGAATGCAGATGGTGCAGTATGTAGAGAGCTGCACTGTGTCTGTGGACCTGGTGAAAGCATATACGAAAACATGAGAGGAGCTGTGGCATTGCATGAGGAAGTTTAGACTGGCAAAGAATTGTGTGAACCTGGTCCATAACATTCATGTGCACAGGGTGACAGAGGTGACAGGCAGGTGGAAGGTAACCTGGAGACAGGGGCATAAATAGTAAGTTGAAGGTATTGGAAGGCTTCTCCCAGAGTGTCACTGGCCACCACTAGTGCAGACCCAGCTATGACTTGTACAGTTCAGCCCATCAGCTCTTACAGTATGTCCCAACAGTGCACAACCCCCGGGCCCCCCACCCACCGCCTTACAGTGGGAGCAGTGGGGCACTGTAGTGGTTTTTCTCTCTACAGGAGTGGTGCTCTGAATTAGCTCTGAAAATCTGAATTAGTCTTGTTATTTTATCTATCTTTTGTAATCATTAAAACCCAGGACCAAATTCGGGCACAATTTACAAGAAATTACTTATTAACCATGGTAATGTCTTTCTTTAAATTTCTAAAGAAATTTAAAGAAATTCTATTTAAATTCAAATTTCTTTGAATATCTAAGTCAACTATTTTGCTTGTGACAAACCTATTTGAGATTGAGGGCTACTTCATGGGCACTGAGTAGTACAAAGGGCTACCAGAACCCGTGTGATACAAACTTCCTAAACAGGAAAACTTCACAGATAACATTTTAATAGTGTAGTAGGCGTAGAAGAAGTAGAAGTAATAATAATAATAATGATAATAATAATGATGATACTACTAATAATAATAACAATAATAACAACAACAACAACAACAATAATAATAATGATAATAGTAATAATTCCACTACTATCAGTACTACTACCAATTCTTATTGTTGTTGGTATTATTGTTATTATCAACAGTATTGCCGTTATTACTACTACTACTACTACTACTACTACTACTACTACTAATGATGATAATAATGATGAATTGTACACTTGTAAGTGCTTTGAAAATATTTTCAACTATATATATATATATATATATATATAATATAATACTATAAATTCAATCAATCAATCGATCAATTAATCAACAAACTTGGTTTGTGTGGCGTCATCTATACATGTCAGGCAAATAGCTTTTATGTACATGTATATTTGCGTTGGTGTAAGTTGTTGTATGTATTTTACCTTTCCATCATCTGCTAGCGCACCCAGGCCTCAGTCATCTGTGACAGCTGTCGCTTTCACATCCGCGGCAGTTCATACATAGTGTCAGTCACCACCTTTACAGAGCCAGACATTCATCATTTAAAAAGTAATAGAACGTTTTGTAGAAAACTCCTTGTGTTGATTATAATTTCATTGGTTGAGCATTTAACCGGTATTCGATTAAAATTACAATGAGACGTCTACATGTGTGTCTATGTGTACACACTGTATGTACATATGCATGTGTATATACATATGACATGCAGGATAAAATATGAATATATACAAACATAAATACACACACACATATGCAGTATATACTGTATGTATGACACATGCAACATATGCCGTATATACTGTACATAGCATGTTGCTTCAGGTGTGAAAGCTGCAAAGGATTACTCTTTAAATATGGAGATAGCCGTCCAGCTATCTAAACCCAGTGACACTATGTCCAGACAGGTTTCCCGACAGTCTGCAATTTTGTTGTTTTGTTATACAATGCTGGGAGTGCAGCAGCTTGTCTGAGCTGATACATGAGTGCAGTGTCTTTAAAAGAGCATCACGCATATGGAAAGGAGGGTCTCCACACCACAAGTCCAAGTAAGTTCATTCTGTCTGTACAGACTTGTCTTCCACAGTCAATTGATGGGACAATCATGCAATAGTTAAAGATTTTTTAACAGCCTAATATTGTAAACTGCCTATGGCCGAAGTGATAAAGCTGTTCCCATCTGAATTTTTTTATTGACAATATATAGTAGGGTGAAAATGAGAGCGGTAAGCAGTAATTTGATGCAATGATGCAATAGTAAATATAACCAATAATGAATATATTACATAATCAAAATTACAAATTATGCTATAATTTAATTGATTTATTAAATAAATTGTTGAATCAAATTATGAAGAAGTCATGAGCAACATACACAGAGAAAATACCCGAAGAGATTGTAGTTTGAAGTTGACAATGCTACATCATCAACTTAACTCAACTCAACTCAAATTAACTTAACTTAGCTTGTCTTGACTTGACTTGACTTGACTTGACTTGACTTAACTTAACTTAACTGCAGCATTGTCATAGAAAATTGAAATTACTTAATTAAGATGAACTTCTTAAGAACTGAAATTTGGGAAATCAATCTCAATTGTTTCCTTTTGTCAGTCTGGTCCTAAGGATCAAAAGCTGCATCAGCCACAAATATGCAATATGCATCTTAATGTAACTGCTGCAAACACAGATGACTACATTTATCCTGAGACAATAGGATCCTTGAAGGCAGGTGGCAGGGCCACAATATGCTCTCGCATTTTGAGATAATACCAGTAAGGATAAGTACATTACAGTTTTATCGTTTGTGAGATGTATTTCACTTTATGCTCAACATCCCAAATCATGTAGGATGGAATTTGGCATCATAACTCTGAGCATGGGCTGGGCACTTGCTTTTGAGCTTGCTTTTGATAGTAATTTTGTTCCAATGTCTCTCATTAACATCAACTCCTTCCCTTGTCTTGTGACATTGTGAAACGTGTTCAATTATTGTTTAACCCAAAGTTTCTATGATATTTTTGCATATCAGCAAGCCACTACTGCACTATCACCAGCTATTTTAGCCCAAACGCCCTCCAAATTCACCTAATGGTCCTCATTTTCAAAAGACTTGTTCATGCCTGATGTGTTTCGAATATTCAATTCCAAAAGCTGTCAACTATCAACAATCATGACAACTGATTATGATTTGTCTCTTTGTCTCCTCCAAAGTCATGGCCACCTCCACGACGTATGTGTTGCTCTTCCTGAGCACCCTTGCTCTAACGAATGCATACTTGAAGCTGTCCAACCTGCAGGCCAGGAACCTTCGCGAGGGTTTGCTGGGAACCACCGACGCCTTTGTCAAAGTGTTCTCAGGCTCAGAGGAGCTTGGTTCGACGGCTGTGTGCAGAAATGACGCCAATCCCTGGTGGTCCGAGGAGTTCACCCATTTTTCGGCACAGTCGGATGACTTGTTGAGGCTTGAGGTTTACGATCGTGATTTAATTGTCGATGACCTGCTGGGAGTTTGCCAGCGCTCACTCCAAGTTGGAACTCACAAGCACGAGTGTTACCTGAAGAAAAGTGGTGTCCTCTATTACACCTACACCCTCAGTGGGGAGACTGAGTAGGGCAATATACAAAAATGTGACCTCTGACCCCTCTATGGTGCCTGTATTTACTTTACTCTTACATCCTTTGGTTTGGTGTCAACAAGATAAGATTCTTGCTCCTCCAAACCTAATTTATTAAATACAGCATATTCCACCATTCTTTGCATACAATTTACATCCAGTGTGTGTAAACCCTGGAGGGGTCAGATCCTGACTTGGTGTCTTTGTAACACTGTCCCTGTGAAAGACATGTCTTGGGTTCCATTAATAAACAACATTGCCAAACAAAATTGGGGTTTTGTAGTAGTGTCTCAAAGCAACATTTATTGCGGAATTCATGCCAATGAGGGAGCACAATACAGCGAATCATGCTGCAATTTGTCAATGTTACATTATTTACTGTAGAAGCAACATGCTGAACCGGCTTTGCTGTCAAAGTGAACATTTTCAGCTGACGCCAAAGCCATGAAACAAACCCACCTCAGTGAGAAATCAACCCGCCATAGATTAAAACACAAGAAGAGACAAGACGAGATGGGACAAGATGACATGACAAACATTACAAATAGTATTGGAGGAATAAAAAAGCCATAGGGGGACATGTGATTATAAGCGACAGTGCACAACAGGAGGCAGTGAAAATGTGTCAAGGGCATTCATGTAGTACAGTGTTGTATTAGTATGTAATTCAGTTGCGAATGTTTCTTGGTTTGGTTGGATAGGAATTTCTTATTTATGGTGACATATATGTACATAGCTTGACAAGGTGAAAACGATATAGGGAAAGAACACACATAACAAACTCGTAGTAGTAGTATTCCTGATGGTTGGAAATCAAGTCATAAGAAGCATAAGCGGGTAGTATAAGTGGAATGTCTTGGTGGAGCATGTAAGTGCGTGTGTCGATGAGGCAAGATCTCCTCTCTTCTCCATTCCGCATCGAAACACATCACACAACATGATGTCGGCACAAAAGACCTCCAAAGAGCTGGTTGTGGGAGGGTCCCTTAGTGGGAGCACAGTCCTTATAAGCTATCGGTATAGCGGCCAAAGCTCTGTGAGGCAACAGACCGACATACAGGTAGGACTTTCAGGGTAAGACCTTTGGGGTGCAACGTTCTGTCTAATCATCATCATAAACTCTGTCTTTCTACACATTTTTTTTTTTTTACATAATAATGATATTCTATTTGTGCTTGCCTTTCATTCATTTACACATTTCATAAGTTTTTGAGAATTTGAGGGGCTATAACCCAAAAGTCTAATATGACTGTATCATGATCACAAGTGTTACTACATAATTTTGTTTCAGTTGTAACATCAGTGTGTGTGGATGTGTGTGGCACGATGTCCTATTTGCATATACTTGCTAAAAAAAGGCGGGGGGAGGGGTTTCTGAAGGGCTGCATGAAATTACAAAAATAATTTCCAATAATAATTTCCAATAATATTTATCACAATTAGTTGTTAAAATACACAACTATGAATATATTCATTAGTGAATGTGAATAGATGTGAATCCACTGGTGGAATCAATGTGTACAGATAACAGTTGACAAGAGGTGGAAAGAGAAGCAGCTGTTTTCATGCTGTGTGTTCACACTGGCATCTACTGCGAATCTGTATTCCAAGGATACTGCGTGATCGTCATCCAAATCGTTGATATGAGCGTAAATGAATTACAGCGTCACTTTGTGTTTGGTTGGCTTTGCTCAGCTCCAAATGTGGATCACTTGCTGTTATCTATGTGCAGTAATTACTTAAAAGCATTGTACACAGACATCCAGGCAACCAACAATTTATGAATCAATGAATGAAACAGTAGACACCCTCTTCACTGACACTTTCCTGAATTTCAGAGTGACAAAGTATTACTATGTTTGTATTTATCATCCACCTCCACAGCTCCCTCTGAAGCCATGGCGTTCACCCCGCACTCCCTGCTGATCCTGCTGTCTTGCCTTGGCCTGCTTGATGCTGAACTGAGGGTGTTCAATCTGCGGGCCACCGGCCTTCCCTCTGATATTCTGGGGATCACAGATGGCTACGTCAAGGTCTTTTCCGGTTCAGAGTATCTGGGTAGCACATCTGTCCGTGAAAACAATGCTGATCCCTGGTGGGAGGAGGAGTTTGTCAGCTTCTGGGCCAAGGAGCGCGATTTGCTGAGGCTAGAGGTTCATGACGACGACTTCCTCTTCGATGACCTGCTGGGAATCTGCCAGCGGGAGATTGTGGTGGGAACTCATCACCGTGAGTGTTATCTGGAGAAAGCTGGCATCCTCCACTACTCCTATACCTTTGATGAGCAGCAGTAAGCAGAACCTGCTCTGTTGCCCTAAATCTGACAAGTCACATCATTCATCAGTCAGTCACTGTATTTGGCCAACAATTTATTGCTTGTCAATTTGAAATAAACCCTGAATGCCATCAACATGAACATTGTTTTTCAATATTCCATCAATTATAGCAGCACTGAGGAAAAAGGAAGAGCCTAACTATGACATTTTGGACTGTTTGAGGTGACAAATAGTATTAGTTTTGTCCTCCAAGGTCTCAGTCCGCCGGCCTATTCGACTAACCGCTAACGTGAACTTTTCAAAGGCCCACAAGAAATGTGTGTGATTTGAATATCGGCACGCCTCACAGAGGATTTCTTGGCGGACCTGGGGGCACACACCCTCACCCCTGTGACCTCTCATGGAGGGTTGCTCACGGACCTGCTTTTTGTTTTCTCCTGTTGACAAGCATTAATTAACTCCTGCCGTTATTGGGGGGTGAATAACTAGACCAACTGTAGGCGGCTTGAGGATGTTCGGTATGCGTTGTACAGAGAAAAAAAACAGGACCTTTACATTGCTAATTCACAGCGATTGGAGCAAAATTTTTGTGACATATTCAAATTACACATACTGAATTCATGAGCTATAGAGGGTGATGTGATTTATTGCTGCCAAGATGCGGTGGCTTGTGTAGTGTTGAGTCACAGAGGAGGAGAGCGAACCTGAACCGAGCTCACCAACAAGCTCAGCAGGAGACTCATGGATCGGAGGAGCTAATACATGGAGATACATTCGCCATGAATCTCTCACACACTGTAAATAAATGTGACACAAGCAAAACAACAAGTTTCTATCTTCACGTCTTAATTGTATTAGTAAAAAGGCATGTTTACAGACATACATATGAGTACATAACAACAATCTATATCAATGCAAATTACAAAAGCAAGATTTTTCCATGGAACTAATTCATCTTTTCTTTTGATCCATCCTCTCATCAGAAGACAGAAGATTAATGTCACATTTAAAATTCCCAAAACTTTTTGATACTTTCACAATGCATAAATGCCGACCAGAATAATATCACAAAGTGTTAAAACAATAGGCGAGGAGCAGCTCCTCAAGTTTCTACTCAGAACAGCTAATAATTTGATAACACCTGATTGAGCAGTTTTCAAGCACATGAACGAATCTCTACCTTAAAAAAAGTGAGTAGAAGTTAAAAAAGTATCTCTACATGGCAAAAAATGTTGAGCTGGCTCCATTTGCAGAATCAATATCAGTTTGTGGAAGTAAACATTGTTAATCAACATTGTTACTTGACGGTCATTCTTTCATTATATTTGTCTTTTTTGACTGCAAAATCAGTGATTGTCTTTATTGAGTTTGGTCTCAAAATCCAACTCAATGCCTGTTACATCAAACTGAGTGTCAAAAAAGAAATAAAGAAACCAAAAGCAATGTATGACGACCACCTTTTCAACTGACTAACTTGCCATTCATTACATGTGAAAACATCTGCGATATAAAATCTCATTACAGTAAGTACAAAGACTGCGTAGAAAACCCCAGATTACTATTTTGAGTAAATAATGATAAAAAAATGTCAAGGTGCTTCTTGCATTATTTGGTGCTTGATGGCAGCTTTACAGTTTAGGTGGCTTCTTTCATTCCTCTTGAGGTCAATGATTTACAGTATGATGTATTTAATGCTGGGCTACTTTGTCCAATTATTCATCTTCAAATTTCAGCGACTCATTAGCAAGTCTTGATTAGAAAATATGAGGAGAACGAGGAACCTCTATGCATGAGTTGGCTTCTGCTTGTGTTTCCTGGTGCCATGATTAGATTTGAATTTCTGGTAGTCATCAACGAAAGACCGAAATTACAGATCTGTCCTGGATTCTTCAGTTTGCGATTACATAAACTGCCAGTAAAATAGACATACATCACAGAGGTACATTATAACCCCATTTCTGATCTCCTCTGAAATTAGGTCACAACTGATGCAGGGCTGTGGGGCAACTGGTACTTGCTGGAAGAGAAAGATTTCTTTTTGAAAATCTGCATTTATATATACTGTATATGACATTTCCTGTAAAAAAATGATGTGCGCAGATTTCTCATTCTGTTATGTGTCTTTCCTCGACCCCCGTCTATGGTAGGTGTATTGTGTTGCACGAAAGGTCCGTTGTGCAACTCAAGTTTGAGGACCTGACTTATTTTCTGCTGCGGCGTTTGGCTTTGGAGAGTGGAGTCATATCTGTGCTTCTTCTCTTTCGTAGATTTCTCTTCTGAGCTGAATCTGGGCTTGTTTCGTTCAGTGTTCCCGGCACTTTCTCTGACTTTCTCCTCCTGCTGCTATGTCTTCGAGATGCAGATAATGGTGTTAAAATAACTATTGGAGGAACTGAACGATTTCTTAAAACTCTCTCTCCTATTTCCACTGCCTCCTCTTCTGACACACTCTGGTCGTCCTCGTTGGTATCTGAAGTTGTCTCTGTCTCCCCATCTGTATCTAAAACTAAGCTCAGGATGACCTTTTCATCAGTAGCAGTCTCAGCTGCATCTGTGCCATCATCTGCCTTGTCCGCCACACTGCTTTCCTTGTCATCTGCAAACTCCATTTGTTTAATTTCTAAGGATTCGTGTTCTTTGTTATTTTTGTCCATAGCTTCCACCACCTCCTCTCCTTCCTCGTGATCGTTTTCACTGTAATTTACCAATGGCCTTTTCCTCTTCGATCTACGAGTTGGACCTCTTTCTTCTTTTTCGTCCCACTCTTCAGAAGACATTTCTTTGCTTTTTGTGCTAGGAGTACCTCTTGTCTTACTTCTGCGAGTTCTGCTTTTGATTAACGGGGGCTCCAAACTTTCCTGTTCTTTGGTCTGTGATGCACTGTCATCCGAAGAGTCCACATCTGATTCGTCGTCTTCTGCCTCCACGACAGGTGTCTCAGGCGTCTCCAGGGATTTATCGTCTGTCGGTTTGACTACATCCTGAGCTGTATTCTCTGCGTCTGAAGGAAGAGCATGCACCTCATTTTCAGCAGATGAGCCCTCATCTTTGGATTGCTCTGTCTCTGATGGAGTTATGACATGTTCATTAGAGTCTTCACTTGAGGGAACCGACTCTCCCTGTTTTCTGGTAACATCAGGTAGTTCCTCTTCACAAACAGCTCCATCGGCTCCAACACCTGTGGTGATGGCAGGAAGCACATCTCCATCACTAGCTTCCTCCTCAGCCACGGCAACTGTGTCATGCATTTCAGCTGATAGAACTTCTTGCATAACTGGCTCAGTGTTTGATTCCACTTCCTTCGCAGCTTCCCCCATTTCCTGTGCTGGTGCTGCTGCCTCCTCTATAATCGGGGCATCTTCACGCTTCTCCACAGCTTCATCAACAGAAACTTCTGGGTATTCCAATTGGTCCTGAGTTTTGTGTTCGGGCAAACAAGGGCCTTCATTTTCATCAGTACCTTCAGCTGGAGTAGATTCTACTTCTTCTGCCTCACGCTGTTCCTGCACTCTTCTTGTTCTCCGTCTAGCTCGGGCAGGAGTATGCCCTCTCCTGAGAACTTTTGTCTCTGTGGTGAACACTGCTGCATGGTCTTCCTGAATACTTGTTTGCTCGTCTCCCTCATTTGTTGACTGTGGTGTTATTTCCAATCCATGTGTCTCTGCAGCTGTAACTATTTCTCTTTGTTCTAGAATTGTTGCTCCTACAACTTGGGTTTCATTCTCCTCTTCCACAGAACCAGCTGCCATCGCATGATCAAGTGTCTCGACGCTAGGATGCTGCGTCACTGGAGTCAAACCTCCCTTTTGCTCTACTACAGCTGGATCAATTTGTTTCCCTTTTTCGTGAGCTGCTGCATCAGAACTGCTATCTGCAATGATGGTGTTCGGTGTTACTGAGAGAGGAATTTCTGTTTCTGTAGTGATGTCACTTACCCCCATAGCATCAGCTGCTGATGTTTCTGTTACAACGATCTCAGCTATGTCTTTCATTTCCTCCACAGGGGCCTCCCTCCCTTTGGTATCTGTCACAGCTGCCTCCTTCAGTGTGTCCTCCACTTTCTCAGTTTGTTTGTCTTCATCTGATCTTTTCTGAGGATCAGTCATCTCTGCTTCCTGGACTCTTTGCTTATGGCTTCTTGTGGCTACCCCTCTTGGTGAGGACTGTTGTGTCTCCACACTTTGAGAACCTGTAGCTTCATCCTCTTTGGCGGACTCAACACTTGGGACTGTGTGAGTCACATTTGCTTCGGCTGAGGGCTCTGCCACTGACAATGTCAGCAGGACATGAGGTTGTTTGTCCTCAACCGAGGCCTCATTTCCAGATGCATTTGCCTTCATTTGTACATTCACGCTTGTCGCTTGTTCATGAGCAATATCTTCCTCAAGCGTTTGCTGGGAAAGCAGTTCGTTCTTCTCCAAATCTACCTCCTTGAGTGGTGTATGCTGGATTTCTTGCACTGATTGTTCATGTTTTTGTGCAACATAACTTGACTTACTTCTCCCTCCATGAACTTTTTGCAATGGTTCACTGACTTCATCCTCTTCCTGTTGCTTTTTAAGTCTTGAAGATCTGCGCACAGGTGTTGCTTTGATGGCTTTCCTTGGAGTTCTGAGAGGTCTGTCTTCAGTGTGTTCAAACTCTGCTTTATTGTTGTCACTTGACGTGGCTGGTGTTACAGGCTCTTCCGTGACGCTATCTTCCAACACTTCTTTGTGAAATCGTGCTGATTTGCGAGTTGGTATGACAGTGACAGACTTTCTCCCCTTCCTCAAAATTCTGGTTTTTACAGCAGGTTCTTCTTCATCACTGATAGGAGCTGTTGCACTTTGCTCCTCACCTTCACCTTGTCTGCGTCTTGGTGATTGTGATTCAGGCATAGCAGTTGCTCTTCGTTTTCCTCGTCTAAAAGCTTTGGTTTCAGGAATTGCTGCCTCTTCCTCCTCGACGGAAGATTCTTCTTCATCAGCTTTGGATGTAGAAGATTTCTGGTTGGCATGTGCCTCCACTATGTTTCCACTTGGGCTGATCTCCTTGGCTGCAATATCATCCTCCATCGGCTCGACCTGCGCATCCTGCGTTGCAGATGCAGTCCCTAAGACAGGATCATGCATCTCCACCAGTGCTGTTTCTTCTTGGACTATGTGAATGTGACTATCTTCCTTCACGTCTGCTGAAATCGGTGCATCTCCTTGGAGGTCAGATTCATCGGTTTCAGCCACTCCCTCTATTATTTCAAGAGCAGCCGGCATATTGTCTTGATTGGTCTCAATAACTGACATTGACTCTTCCTCTTCTTCCCTATTAAGTACATGTACAGCCTCAACTCCATCTTTTGCATTCACTTCCTGATTTTCTTGCACTGTTTTCGCCTCTTCGTTTTCATCTTTGTGGGTTGGTTTGCCACCTGACGACACAAGCTCTTCCTCTTTGCTTTCTTCTGCACTAGTTAACTCTTCAGCAATAATATCGACAGAAACGTTCACTTCCTTTGCCAGATTACAGCTCTGTGGAATTTCATTTTCATCTTGATCGACTGCCTTCACCTGGAAAGGATAGGAGGCTGATTTCAGGTCCACTAAAACTACAGTAGCTTGATGGAGCTTTGGAGAAATCTCCTGTGCCCTGTTTGTAGAGGCTGTAAATACAGTATTGGACTCAGTCAACGCTTCTGACACTGAAGTTACTGTGACTAACACAGAGTCATCCTGTTGTAACATGTCACCAGTTGAATCCTGTGGTGCACTCGTACCCCTTTCCTGAATTTCCAGATCCTCCACCATCTCAGCTGGATGATTACCTTCTCCTGCGTCAGGAGATACCTGATCTCCTGTGGTTGTAAGTTCTTGATACCCATTGCCAGAGACTGTTTCATCTTTTCTTTGCCCTGCAGAGCTATCTACTTCAAAAGCTCCTTCTCCAGATTTTATAGATCCATTGCCATCTGATTTTTGATGTTTGGACAGATCACTTGCCTCATGCAATGCAACTGTTTCCTCTGACATCTTATCCCTGTCTCCCTCCTCCATGTTATCTTGGCCATCATCTCCTTTACAGACCTCTTGTATTTCTTCAGAGACTATCAACACCACTGTATTTGTACCACCAGACTCTTTCTGCCCTCCATCGGTTTCTGCAGCGACTTTCTCAACAGTTATCTTTGTATCAAGAGACGCGACTATGTTAAGGTTCTCCTCTTGAGTGCTGGTGTAAGGTTGTGCTGTTTCGATGTTTTGTAGGGTTGTAATTGAAACAAAGACGTTGGGTAGGTTCTCTGAGATTTTAGTAATCTCTTCTTCAGATACATGATGAATTTCATCCACTACTTTTTCTTTAGCGGTCATGCTGACTACGACCTATGTAAAATGAAATTAACAAAGAGGTTAATTAATTGTCATTGAAGAGTAGACAAACAAATGCCCATGGAAGTATGCAAACCTCAGTGTGTATGACCTTGTTGTGCTCAAAAGAATCTCCTGTCTCCTGTTGCTCCTCAACTAGCTCTTCTTCTGGGGTTTCGGCCTCAATGTCCTCAATTCTAGAATATTTTAGAATATGTGTCGTTAATATCAGTTGTCTGATAATACAACATACACTGATGCCACAAACCATGCAGATCACTTTTTGCCTGGGGTTGCAGGAAGGTTTTTGACAGTAACAAGCTGCACTAGCATGGGCTTGGTATTGGAGGGGTATTTCAGGAACTGGAATTTCACAAGAAATAGTTAGGAATTCATTGTATATTTCTACTTCTTGATGAGTGACCTGCAGCTGACCTGCCGAAGGCTTGTAGTTTTCCCACACACTGTCCCTGGAACAAGTCATTTGGTCAAAGAATAGTATTGAATCCAAAAATGAATAAACTGTGGGTTCCAGACTAATCATGTCTAACAAATACAATTTCTATAAAATAAAATGTGAAAAGTACTTGTGCTGATACTTTTAGGACATCATCACTGATCTCATTCATCTGGAGGTTCAGCAAATACTGTGATTCAGTTTGTGCCACACCTACCAAAAACTATTTGGGTTCCTCTGGGTATTTTGGTTTTGCCAGGATAAGTTCTCTTGACAAAGGCCCAAACTAATAATTCCCCCCTGGGCAAAGTCTGCGCCAGTATGCACTAGTGGGGAATAATAGGCCTAGCTAGTTGGCACGAGAATCTGTAATTGTGTGGCGGGACCTGGTCGTGCCTCAGTTTAACATACATGAAGTTTGTCAGACTACTCTAGGCACAATTGGGCAGGGTAGTGATGTGTGATTTCTATTCAAGCCCCATTATCTGCTTCACGGTTGCTTCAACTTTGGTCTCTTTCTGGTGCAGTCCAATGTCAAACCATCAAAGTCTGGCTTCAAAATAATGAAACAGTTGGTATTTTAAATAATGTTTCAACATTTGTAAGCCCCCCCCTGCTGTTTTCACAATGTCAATTCAAGTTCTTCCAGCAATACAGTCTTGGATTTTTTTATTCATATGATACCATTACCTGATCTCTTTGTCACATTTGCTCTCGTCTGTGATCTTCTCCTCCACTCTCCACTCTTCTATGGTCACTGCAAAATCACACATTAATATTGACGCATCATCACATCAAAGTAATTTTCGAGAATATGTAATGAATACCCCTAAGGAGGAAATATTGACCTTTTGCATCTTTGATGACTGTTACCTCCTCCTAAAAATGAATAAAGGGATGTGTCAATATATTGATATTTGCATTTGAATCATGGTTTAGCAAATATTTTCTACCTAAGTATTCATTTGTGTACAATGACAAATATCAGGGGAGAAAAGTAAAAGTTCATCACCATTTCAACCGTGCGTTCAACTGATCTGTAGTCTTGTCTTTGCATTCTCGAGTCAATAGGTTGTTTCCCTGAGAAGGTCAAGTTCTTGTACGCTCCTACGTAATATAAAATGCATTGAAATTTGCAAATACAAACAATTAATTTATACAAACAGTCCATTAATTTGCTGTGCCCACAAATCTTTAGTGTGGCTGTGCCTTAAGTCCATATTTCAAAACATCTGTGGCATCCTTTTCTTACCAGACAGTTTCATCGCCTTAATTTTGTTCGCGATGTTCGCCCTCTGTCTAGGTGCTCCAATGCTTTCAACCTCCCAGAGAAGGTTTGTGTCATCCGGATGCCAGTAAAGGTATTTCTGACAAACTGAGGTAGGAGATGGAGGGACCACTTCAGAACTATTTTAAATATAACTATAGCCAGCAGTTGATGGATAGATTCTTACCTTTAAACATGGATTCAGTCATGGGATATCTCAGCCCCATGCAGTCCTCTTTGAAACTGAGGACAAAGTCCTTCAGCATCTCAAGGCCAAAGCCTTTGCCACGGTGCTTTTTTCGGACAAATATAGAGTCCATAACAGGTAGCTGATATTCTCTGGTTCGGAAGGAATTATACAAACTGCCTAAATGAAAACAAGGGAATTATCAATGATTTGACAGTAAAAATGTTGTTGGGCAGAAATATGGGCAGATAAATACAAAATATATCAAGTTTTTACCTGTGGGTTTTATTGAAAAGAAACCAACGGCTTCTCCATTTTTCCACAGAATTTTGGCTAAATCATTTTCCCTATGGCAGAGAAAGGGAAGCTCTGCTCCACACATCTCGTTGGCTCTGTAGATAACACGGTTAAGAACGTACAACACAATTCTTTCACCAACCGACTGCACCTAGAGACACAGTGAAAAAATAATCTTAACTCAAATGTTGGCAACTAATAACAAACTGAAAATTACACTTCATGTCAATGTCCTGTAGCTATGTTTCAAGCAAAATTCAATAACCACCATATTTCTGTAACTTCACTTCACTGATACATATCATTAACAAAAAAATATATAAAATGTGAGGTCAAGGATCATTAGGTGCCCTGCTCTGATGCCAGGGAAATGCTAGCTTAACCTTTTGAAGGCATCTCTAAGTATCCTGTCAGTCACTGCATACATGTACTGTAGGTTGAAACTGATGCTGCATCAGTACTATAATAAAACGGATCTGAGTAAAAGTATAAGCATCCCACTGTCTTCCTGGTTGAAGACATGGAGAACACATCTGTGAATTACACAGGACGAATGAAAAAAAATCACTGCACCAGCAAGAAGACCGATTAACTTTGGGTGATACAGATAATTGAGACTGAAACGAAATTGTTCAGTACAATTTACCCTTTAATGCATTCTATTCATTTTATGAAT
Source organism: Carapus acus (assembly GCA_900312935.1). Taxonomy (NCBI): domain Eukaryota; kingdom Metazoa; phylum Chordata; class Actinopteri; order Ophidiiformes; family Carapidae; genus Carapus; species Carapus acus. The sequence continues at coordinate 38,948 of OMPJ01045201.1, forward strand.
GAGGAATATTGTGAATGCCAGTTCAAATCATCTACCTCGACAGCTCCATCTCGAGAGAGGTCCGCTGTCTGAAGAATGTCCTCAACTGTCCACCACTGGCCCAACAGGTAAACCCCTATGGCTGTGTAGGGGTCACTGGGACCAAACAGGGCCAAGATTTTGTGTTTTGTGCTGGTTCCGTACAGCGGGACAAAACCAACATTGGAGATGCTGATGGGGACCTGACATGAGACAACAAGACAACAAAGAGATTAATCGGCAGCACAGTTTGACCGTATGTATGACAATAGCTCCAAACTGGAGTCCTCTAAGTCTCTTTACGTCACAGATACATTGCAAGAAGATTATGGATTCAAAAATCACTCTGTATGGAGTACTCCATTCACTGTAATGTGGTAAATGTAAGCTGTACATTAGATTACTGTAACAGTTGGTGTAACATTAGTGAAACAATATAAAAAATAGCATGGGAACTAATGGGATTTTGGGCACAGAATTAATGCAATTACAGCTTTATAGTTTAGCTATCATGAATCATACCGTCGCTGTGCTCTAACACAACTTACCAACAGGGACATCTAAAAGTTGGCACATCTAGGAACCAAATCATCCATTTATGATTGCAACAGCAGCAAGTGGTATTGCTTTTAACAGCTGTGAATCTCTGCTTGGAGCTGAGGACCAAGTTTTTACGTATGGATATTTGCGGGACACATGTGTCACCTATGTTACAGCTAGGATAAGATTTTACCAGACTGGATCTAAAATCTAAAACATTGGTACTACGATACAAGCAGTCCATTTAAACAGTCCACTCCAGCACTCCTATCCCGCAGCAACTGGATCCAGCATGCAGGACCCATATGATCACAACAACAGCATGTGCTGACAAAGTGGAGAGAAGTAGGAGAGATGCCAGCTGTGTGGCAGCACCTCTACATTAAGTCCGAAAAAGACATTGTAATGGGGTAATGTCAGGTCATACCTACTGCTGTTGACCATTATTAAAAGTTTGAGTAATATCAATGTATCAAGCCTTTTTTAACAGTACACACTACAGAATTAGTAAAGGTGTGTATGATTCATGCTGATATCATTATCGGATCGGTATTGGCCAATATTCAAGGCTGCAATATCGGTATCGTATCGGAAGTGTAAAAAGTTGTATTGGGACACCCCTAATTGTCTGTGTGTGGACATTTTGATACTTTTGATACACTTTCGTGGGCCAGGTGGTGTTGTGTTGTGTACCTGTGTGGAGTCAGCCAAGGTGAGATGATCTGGATGATCAGGGTTACTGAAGAGGAGGTTTGTCATGAAGGTCTGGGCTGAAAGCTCCAGTTCTCTGTGGCTAACATTAGCCAGGATATCCACTGGGTACTTCATTACTATAGACACAAGAAGAGTAAAGAGATAAAAACAGATGAAGACAGGAGATGAACCATGAGAGAGTTCATGTTTGTGAAAGTTATCCATGACATGTTGGAAGTGGAAGAGAGATTGAGTATCCATGATCGCTAAAAAACACATGACAACTGAAGAATGTCTGCATCTGATTCGGAATCACATCCAACAATTTTCAATTCCATACAGGAAAAAACACAAATGCAGTCAAAGCGATTCCTCTCACAGCAAAGTCAGATAGTATCAAATAAAGTACACAAATTAATGGGGATTACTTGTGGCTGTAGTAATCTGATCCAAATTTACCTACCACAAGTTACTACAAGTGATCCAGAGACTGGAAAACACAATATACTATGTGTGATGCTGTTGATATTCCTTATTTTTATTGCAGATTATCCATTTTACCATGTACAGAGGCAACTGTAAATAGGTGCATCTAAATGAATAAGATTAGAGTGGTTATGTTCATTTACTTAAGCAATTCTATCCAAATAGCTCTCATTGATTGTTCAGAAACTGATCTATCTATAGGCCTTGGCCATGATATAAAAAGATATAAAAGACGATCCATCTATCCAAGATGTAGAAAACAGGCTGAGAGAAGGGACCCTCAGTCCGACGAGCAAAAAGGTCAAGCTTCTTTAATAGCGTTCGGTTTGCACGTTTGGAATCATCAGTGTATTTTGCTCAGTGTCTTTTTCTTTTGTTAAAAAGTTGGAATTCATTAGGGCATGCATGTGTTAGTGCTTGTGAGTGCACATACTGCACAACGTGCTTGTGAAACATGCACTGTGCTCCCTGAATGTGAGGAAGAGCGAAAGCTTCACACCCATCCCACCCAAACAGGTCTATCAAGAACCAGTTTCAAACCACAATTCAAACCCTCATGTCAGGCTTTGCACATAATCGGTTCCTAAAAGCGAGCATGTCATTCAGCCTCTAACAAAACCATAAACTGAGCAAGACCTGTACTCCCTCTCTGTCAATCAGCTTATCCTTTTTCAAATTTCACTTTCATAACTGAGACAAACAATGTGAGGAGATTCAAGAGTTTTGTTGGTCACATGGTCATTGAATGTTCAGTGAAATGAAAGTGGCGATATGCTGATATATCCAACTCTCAATTTTCCGATACCGATATCAGCCGATACCGATATGTGCGCTGGTAAACGCTTCAGGAGCGCATAGGCACTATTTCGGTGTAACGCAAGCATTATTTTATTTTTTATCGGTTTTTATATTATCGGTTTTAAAGCAAAAAAATCCAATATATATTACATTTTTATGCTAATATCAGGCCGATAATATCGGTGGGCCGATATTGTCGGACATATAGTAGAAATATAAAAAAAATTGATGCATCAAAATTATTCCTCCCTCGAGTAAATATTGATTCAGCAATACTTTTGTATCGGTTCATCTCCTGGCCAGTGGGAACATTTTGCACAACATCTTGTGGATCTGGTTTTAAGGATGAGAGCAGTCTGGCATCCAAACAACAACAAATTAGCAAGCAGTCTAAAAAGATCATACTTTTGGACTCACTTTCAATTCCCATATGAATTCTGAACACACCAACAAGACAAAAGTACGGTGGTGTGTAACTTGTGCCGGCAGAATTTAAGTCCAAGAGTAGCACGACGAACTTGAGGGACCACTTAAACTGACACCACGCCGAAGCTCTACAACAACCCGCAGGCAAAACTGTTGATCCCAAACAGACCCATCTTGACAAAGCTTTTGTCTGTAAACTACCGCCAAACTGTCCGTCCAAACAAAGTCCACGGCCGTCTTCATTTGCTAAGACCTTCGACTCTACAGTGTTGTAGAAAATCATGTTTATAAGAAGATGTTACAGACTCTTGAACCACGCTACGCAACACCAACTCCAAAACGCATAATGGCGAGGTATATCAAAATGTGCAAGCAGAAATACATTTTATTTTAGTTACATGCACTTTCATTTTCATTTTGATACAGATGTGTTTTTCTTTTTTACTTTTGCACTACATATGCACAAGTGAGCTGTTATGGTGCTGCCTACTAATGTTCTATTTTCACCTTTTATTGCTCAAAGGTACTACGAAGTAAGTAACACACCATAAAATAGATAACTAAAGATTGCCAAGAGGTGCCTATTGTTACTTGTATATTTCTATATCTTATGGATGAATGGAATCAAAGCACTTAAATCAATATAGAATCCAGGATTGAATCGAATTTAAAGTTATGAATCAATATAAAATTCCATTGTGAGGTTTTTATTAGATGGCCCAATATTGGCATAAAAATGTAATATCGGTATCGGATTTTTGGGCTTTAAAAACCAATAAAATAAAAACTGATAAAAATAAAGTAATGCTTGCGTTACACCGAAATAGTGCCTATGCGCTCCTGAAGCGTTTACAGGCGCACATATCGCTATCGATATTGGTGAATTGAGAGTTGGACAATATCGGCATATCGGATATTGGCAAAAAAGCCAATATCGGACATCCCTTGTTTTTATCAATACTCAGCCCTTGTGCTTTCTCTGAACATCTGGACGCACTTTGAAAACACACTCCCTGCGTAGCACATGGCCCTCCAATCCTCCAATACAGCAAGAAGGACCATGGTCAGTGTTGCCACTTACACATTTTTGCGCCCCTCCCGTTTTCAAACGCTGCTCACACTATCAACAAGTGCAACAAAGGGATGGGGCGGGCGCACAGAATAAAATCGAATGTGTGAGTCAAATATAAACTTAACGACGCATCAGGCCAGATCAAGTCTAAGTGAACGTCAGCACTTTGTGTACGTGCCACTGTGCTAGGGGCTAGCATACCTGCATATTGGGATCATTGGACACTCTGGATGGGTTCTATTTGTAGTTTCACTGTTACACCACTAGAGTTGTGCATACGCATGGTCAGAGCTATGCTTAAATTTACACACCTTTCTATGCTTAAGTGTGAGATGGTTAATGACGTACTTTGCCCAGGAAAATGTCTCTCTCTCTCTATCTCTCTCTCTGTTTTCTAAATCTGTTTTCTAATTTTTTTTTTTTGATAAAATTGTGAATAATAAAAATCAGTTTTCCATTGTGTATTTGACTCTGCATTTTCACTATCAGGTACATTGACAGGTACCACTGGTCTTCAAGCACGTCAGTCTACTGGTAAACTCTCTCGAAATAACACTAATACTTTAACAACGCTAATTTCTATGGCTATGGCGGCATGCAAATTGATCATTACTATTACAAATTTGGAAAAACTGAGAAATCTGCAGTATTTCTGATATTGTGGCTTTAGAATTTCATGGTATTAGAGTTAAAGGTTGCACACAAATTGAAAAAAAAAACGATAACTTTAAAAGTGAGGGTTCACTTTAACCTCTGTTATTACTGTTAACCATCCACTTTTGACAGAAGACACTGTTTTTGTTGATTGGAGAAGTTGCAGAAACAGAGCAGTCCAGATCACGATTTTGTGAAATTTTGTGGCACCTGATAGATAAAGATTCAATGTTTTATTGAGGATTAAGGATTTGACATGTGGGTGTCGATGGGACCAGTAGACAACGACATCATAGCGAAAAATGCAAATAGTAAAATTCACCTTTGGAGGTGATGAACACAGCCATACACAGAATAAGAGAATAAGCTGCTTTGCATTGATTGGGCCCCATGGCCTCCTTCTGTACACGATGTCCTTACACTCGCTTTTCTCACACACTTGGAGATCCCTCCATCATGACACACACACACACAAACACACACAAAGTGAGTGAGGCATGCCTCGCAAGAGGCTGCAAGAGTGGATCTGCGCACGATACCCAGTAATCACACAGTATCAACAGTATCGCACAGGACCCCAGGCAAACAACACGCTGCCACACAGTATTCCAACACAAAACACACGCTGATTTCATTAACTCAATATCTAAGACGAAAGCAACAGGCCGCTAAGCTTTTTTTACGATACGAGTGGATGTGTGTTCTGCTGGAAACGTGATATTCCGAGAAATACTACAACCCTCGCAACTTTGTGTGACTTCATCCGGAACGCTTGTTTGTTTTGATAAAAACTTGGAAAACTACGGTAGCAGCGACGTCTACTGTTACTTTACTAGCGTGCAATAGCTGTTAATTTACAGTTTGGAATCATTTTTGAAAAGTGAAGTTGATAGGACATTTTGTTCCCGGTGCGCGTCTGGCAGTGTGGCATGAGGTGGAATGAGGGCTTGGAGGCTTGGTCGGGATACTTCGACTCCCGCCGAGGCTTCCATGAGCGCTCCCTCCGAAAGTACGACACGCACATTTGCTCCCACACAAGCACGCACACACTCGATATCGTCCGCAAAAATACAAAGGCAGTTGAGGAAATACCGAGGAAACTCACCTCAACTCCTCACATGCAACTCATTGGGTATGAAAATCCACTCACTTTAGACATTAATTCCGTAAATACGCTTACTCTTGTATTTGTCATGTAATACGGCCCGGAGCGCATGCGCACATGGGATTATAATCTTGGATGTAGCTCAGGGAGCCTCTGACACTACCAACTACTAATAGGAAGCTCTTCTTAAAGAGCCGGCTCCTAGTTACACGGCTCTCAAAGAAGAACCGGTTCTTTCGGCTCCCAAGCGACTCTTAATCTATCAATATCTGTACCCCGACATTTTAGCGTAACTTGACAAATATGAATGCTTTGTGTGTTTATAAACCATTTTGAAATCAATGTTTTTATGAGATACATTATAAAGGCCTAATTTTGTGCATTTCCATGTTACAAAAGCAGGCATTTTGTTTATTTTCTGATTAAGACTTTCTTAATCTTAATTTAACAGCAATACAATTCAAACACCAAACAAGTTTTCTGTAGTGTGTCTGTCAGTGAACTCAAAGCAGTGCAGCAGGCAAGATGTCATCTTGTAATTTTCAACATAGTGGTAAGTGCGGCATCCGAGTGTGGCGAGACTGAGCAGAATAATCACAGGCTGCCTTCTATATAGCCCACCCTCAAAAGATGGCCTTTTCAATATAGGACCAGAGATGAGGGCATGGCTGCATGACACTGAGTTGGCCATTTGATCATAAAGAAGAAAAAGTGGCAAATGACGATTGAGTTGGTGGTTCTGGAGGTCCAGCAGTCAGTTGTCATCCGTACCGATGGAGCTTTTTTCACCCTGTCAAGCTGTAATACATGTTTTGAGTCATACAGTTTTCGCATCATTACTTGAAACAGTGTTTTTCTGATAGGAAGGGCGTATGCGGGATTTAAAGCTTTAATAAAACTTTGAAAACCTTTCTCCTTCATAGCGGAAAATGGTTGAAAATCTGAGGCAATCATTTAAGCCAACACTTTGTTGATTGTGCGCTGTTTGGCTGGAGTCATTATTGGGAAAGCGTCTCTCACGCCAATGCAAATTCTATTCTCACATGGGTAGAAAATCAACAACTTGCAATAACTTCGATTCAAACAGATTTACTCACATTTTATCAGACAATCATTCAGTATAATCATGGAAAAGTTCCACGTTCAGTCTCCTTTCCCTGACTCCAACAGTAGTGAAGTCAGTTCACAAAGTCTGAGCCCCGAGCCTTTCTCGCCCTGAATCTTTTATACTAAGCTAACACACATAAATGGTAACCCCTTTCTCACGGGTGCGTATAGTCCTAATTGTTTCTGCGTTCCCAGTTCCTCTGTCGTCCTTCAGCAGATTCCTCATCTCCGAGATAGTCAGGCCACGTGGTGTCACTTACAAATGCTCAATACAGTCCAAAGGACATCTTACCTAGCCTCCGAGAGCCTTGATATTAATTGCATCAGTGGGAAACTGTGATGAATTCAAAGAAGGTAAGCTCCCCAGTTACTTGATGCCAATAGTTAAACAAAAATCGTATATTCCGCCATCATCTGTTTCGGGATAAACAGGCTTATCTTTCTTTGAGTTGCAGAAGTTGCACTTTCCTTAGCAGCTGTAGCACTTGTTTTGGGACCAGACACACCAGGGTCAGTAAATGATGAGTCAGTCTACTGTGGGTTGGATGGTTCAGTAAAATCGACAGCGTGAATATAACACTTACAGAGTCAATTTCAACTCTACCTTAGTGAACATATGGTCCCTATCTACAGAGTGTAGAATCTACACTGATCATAGAGTAATTTTTTTCCAGTAAATTTGACTCTGGCAAGGTGATTTTACACTACATTACACTGAGAAGTGTCAGTCATATTTGACACTATGTGATAAACACCAATAGAGTTGCTCACAGTTGACACTGAGGAATAAGTGTCACTTTAACACTTAACAAGAGTTACGTGTTAACCTTTTAACGTTTTTTCTTTTACACTTAACTCCTTCGAGAAAGTACTCTAAGGAGTGTGGATTTTAACTCTCCTGACTCCTGACAGTGTTGCAAATACACACACACATATACTGTATATTAATCGTATTTATTTAAAATTCACAAAAATATTTACAAAAAAAACAAATCACTATGCATGAACTTCACATATAAACGTTGCAAGTCATAGCACTAGTGCAGCAGCCTGGCCCTAACCTCGGCGACTCGTGGGCTCTCCTTAACTTTGCCAACATCAATGTTATAAATTGTTGTTTGGATGCATGTTATGCAATGTTTGATTATACCTTGTCCCAAAAACAAAATGTGCCTTAAGCTGCTCGTCAAAAGCTCCTAGGGAACTACAAGATTTGCAAGGAATGGCCTGTTTATCTATAACAATGAAAAATTGGTGGATTCTTCTCCTCCTCATCCCAACAGCAAGGAGGTACGGCTGCATGATGCCCTTTATACCATCAATGTGGTCTTCAATACTTGTTCCTGTCTGAGGATAGAGAATACATTAGAGTAAAAAAGTTGAGATCACAAATTACAACTGTCATTATTTTTGTTGATAAATTGTAAGGATGAGTCATTTTGCCTCAAATGATCAATGAGTTGCTAAAAAATATTTTGCAGTAATACAATTTTACAGTATTTAGACATTTTCAACACAGTACAAATTACAGTATTTAGACAGTTTCAACGCAAACCTTCTTGAACACAACAAGCTGTCTTTCAGCTTGGGCTGCAGACACCTTGCCTGGTCTTCTCCGGCCTTGGGCTGAGGGAGGTATCAGATGGAGGGGGAGGAGGATGGATGACAAATCACTGTCCCAGCCTGTATTTTCAAACAAAGACTTATGTTATACAACTATTTACATACGAAATATTTTAGAGTCACATTTGCACAAAAAATGAGAACACTACACGGGGAAAAAACTTCACTCAATACCGAAGGAGAGTGAGTCATCATCTTCATCATTTATAGCCTCAGCACTGTGGATCAGCTCCTCAAGGTCACATGAGTTAGGGAGACCCTTACATTGCTGAATGACATTTCTTTTGAATGTTGTGGTCCACCTAAATAAAGAAAACACAATTCATGATTGAGAAATTCAAACTCAACTGACTGACATCAGTGAATAACACAAGATCAATACTGATAAGAATAATGAATACTTGGTGACAAGTGACCATCTCTTAATGTCCTAAAATTGGTCAAGTACAGACGTGACAAAATGAAAACAGATGAGCCACTTCATCATTATTAACAGTTTTAACCTTTCCATAAAACGTGCAGCTACACCCTCTCCAAACTGCAGGAGGAAGTCTTGCTCGATCTACAAAAGAGAGACAAGTTTTAATGTATATATGTTAAATTCAAGACACCAAATGAAAAATGTTGCTGTTGACATAAAGTAATACTGACAGGACAAATGCACATTTCAAAATACTAAATTACCAGGCCCTTGACATCTTTGAAGTGGGGAAATTCCATGAATACTTCTGAGGATCTCTTTTCATTGAGTACCATCAGGGACGATGTTCAAAAGTCATTTTCATTTTTTCCGTGTGTCTTGTTCTCAGCAAGCAAACACTTGCATATCCATTTTTAGAGAGGGGATCACACAAGTAGGGGAAAAAGTCCACTATGCCTTGAGCGTACATCATCCTTACACTCTGTGGTGGGGCCGTCCTGACAAGAGAAAACTTGTGAATTTAAATGCTTTGAATGAGTTTCACACAGGGTTTCAGCTACATGTAATTGATCGTGGCGCACCGCCACTACAAAGGAAAAGCCTCCATGCCTTTGGAATGGCGATTTTTTTGGGGATGTTATAACAACACAAAGTATATTGTATGAATGGATATACTATATAATTTGGGGTTCTGACGCTGAAGCCATCCCCCCAAAATTTTTAAAAAATCTGGGGGAATCCCTGTCAAAGCAATAATTACAAGAGCAACATTACGATTTTCCCAATAAAAATGGGGGACAAAGTTCCACAATAGACAATCACATTACCCATGTTTTTCTGTCATGTCTGCCACAAGGATGTTGACCATCTGACATCGTGAGGAGTCACTCAGAGTTTTGCTGCGGTTGTACTCTTTAATTCCACGATCTCCCCCCGGTCTCTTTGTCAACGCCAGTTCAACCACCTATGAAGAAGACAAGCATTTCAGTAGAGACAACGCATACATTAAGAATGTAACAAAATCCTGAACCTCCTGGAGTATCATTTACAAAAAATATTCCCATAACTTACATATTTGGCCTCCTCATCTGACCTTTGACGTTTTCTTGTGGAACTTTCCTCAAGAATGATTGTGTCGTCTGAGTGGCTGGAAAGAATGTCAAGGACGACTGTGTTGTCTGCACTACCAGCAGGTAGTAGACTGGAAGTGGACTCTTGGGTGGTGTTTTCTTGAAATCCTGTGAAGGATGTTTCCTGTAACTCCAAGTGAAGTTTGGGGAGAGAGGCAGGACAAAAATAACACCACTTTTTTTTTTTAACAACAGAGAGCAACATACAAAAACATTTAATGAAGATAGAGAGATTAGATAGATAGATCACTAAAAAGAGAAATTATTACCATTATCAAATTTGATAGTCAGTATGCCAATGTTGGGCTGCTGTACAATCTCTTCAAAGACCTCTGCATCCACCTCAGTACCCGTCTCATCAAAAACCTTTGCACCTTCAGTGACAGGTGGAACTGAAAACTTCAAGAGAGCTCTAACAAAACTGTTATGCCCCAGTCTAGGGGTTCTAAGGCACAACAAGGTAAGGCCCCAGTCTCCCAAAGTCCCAAGTCACCACAGACACTTTTCTTGCTGGGCAGGAAATTAATTGCTTTACTAGCGCTTTGATGTAGATTTCAGAGTGGACGCAAGTGAAAATAACAACCAAAAGGGTCCCTGTCTATGAAATAATAACTCTTACCTAAAACCCCCAAAAAAACAAATGACATAAGCTTACCTGTCTAAGAAAACCAGGGAAAAACACGGTCAAAGAAAACTGCAGTCCACTCTTACTTTTCAACAATAACTAAGGTCAGTAATACAAATTGTCTCTCTCAGAATCTCAAGGTGGCCAGTTGGAAGAAAGGGAGCCTGAGGGAAACCGCCTGCTGCCACCAGACGTCTACCATCTTGTTTCCTTCTGTAGCAAGTGGTCGTAAGGGCAGCCAATCAAGAGGGTTTCCTCCCACCAATCCTCACACGGCATTGTCCCATGGGAGCCTCCTAGTGAAAAACACACACACACACACACACCAGCCACACCCAGCATGCAAAGCAATCACCCTAACCAATGACTTCTAGTCATAACAAAACATACACAGGACGTCAATCCATGCTAAATGTTCAAAACTCATGCAGTAGCGACATTATTCATTATTTGTCCATTACAGCATTTTGGAGTTGTTGGATTGTGGGAAATGTGCCCACTCATGAGACTATGAGGACTGTGGTGATAGATGTCAAACTGTCACTTTAACCAAAACACATTAGTGCATTAGTGAAGTATTTTCACATCAATACTTATTAATGCACTGTTACTGTCAGGCATAGTCACTTTCAACTGTTGAGTACAATTACAACTTAACTGAACCAATCATAAAACTCAGACCTTATACGCCTTGCAGTGGCACAAGCTTTAAATTGTAAAGTGAGTAACTGACAGTGTCATTGACATTACTTACCAGCATTTAGGAATTCCTCAAGGCTTGCCTCATGTACTTTGACATATTTCTGTGCAATGTGGATGCTGGTTTTGATTAACATGATGTAATCTGCATGGAAAGCGAAGTGACCTAGTGATCACAGCAGTGAGGTCCTGTCAATACCAAGTCTGGAAAACTGAAATGGCTATCTCAGCTTTGAAAACCACACACAATTTAAATTTGTACCAAAAACACCAATTTTTTATTTAAATCCACAAAATATTTACATTTAACAGGTAAACATGAATATCATGTAAAAGCTCCAATCAAAAGTTACGACAATGGAGGAAATCTCTCAAAATACTGACAAATGGTTACTGGAATGTAACAGATAAGTAAACAGTAAACAGGATGACCTAAGCCAGACAAAAAAAAAAACCTGCTCAAGGTTGCATCATATGGCAATACGGAACAACAAACATTGAAGTATTGGTTGGTCCATATGACATTTGAACATCCATTGGTTTGAAATAGAGCAACTCTTGAACACTGACCACCTTAGCTGCCTGCGATGGCTTGTACAAAATTTCAAAGGCCTGATAATGTTCATCAAAACATATAGTTTCCACACCTGAGCCTATAAGTACAACTTGCTCATTTTTCACAATAATGGAACTGATTTTACAAAATACTGGCATCTCCTCATTAATCCCAGCACACACTAACAAGCCAGGGCGATATTCTGTACCATAATGCTTCACCCATTTCACCAACAGAACATTATCAGATATTGCTATATTTAATTTGCTTGCAATTTCTGAACCTTGTTGCAAATCTGTGATGGATATTATCTTCCCTGGACCAACGGTTACTCTGGTCAGGCTGAAAGACTCCCAGTGCAGGGCTGTGTACTTTTGATGTTTTTTGGCCAAAGTCTTTGTGATGTTTTTGAAACTTTTAAGTTGAGTTTTGAAAAAGTTATGCTTGGCCTCATAACGCATGCACCACATGTGCAGAAGTGGCCCTACATTCCTAATACATCGAGGATAATGAGTCATGAAGTGATGCTTAGGCAAAAGATTTTTAGATGGAAACAGGCGTTTAAAAAGCTGATGGTGGTCAACAATAATGTGTTTCAGAAAGATGGTCATACCATTTGTTACGATGGGTGAAAACACAATATTTACTATCTGCAGCAGTAACATTAGCAGATACCAGTGCTCATTCCCTCTCTGCACGAGGTCACCAAAGATCAAAGGCATGTTTCGGAGTAAACACCAAGACTGAATGGCATTTAGGCCCAAATCATTGCTTCCATCAAATAATTTTACTGCAGGGGGACGATTTCTCCTCTCTGTGTGCCCATAGTTGAATGAT
>OMPJ01045215.1:0-20802 GCA_900312935.1 Carapus acus
GCTAAGATCCTGCGCAGAACCCTCAAACTCCCAGGCCTCTGGTAGATGACCCGAGCTTGAGGTGAAAACCACCCCAGGAGGGGTGAGGGACAGCATTTTTTTTAAATATTATATACTGTATATATATATATACAGTATATATATGTATATATATACAGTATATATAAACACACACACATGCTTGTTTGTTTATACACATATGGACACACACTTACACACACTACTCACTACAATGTAAGACAGTTTCTGGGGCCAGAAGGGACATGACTTGCTCACATTCCGGTTTAAAATGCTGATAAAAGCATTAATGACGACAGCCCCTTGTGAAAGCCTTCACAGGACGTCACCAAGCGCTTGGTCAGTGGTGGTTTGTACAGTGCTCCCCAGTATGGCCTCACACCTGAAAGTAGGCCCTGCAGCTTGGCCAGGTTCAGGATTTTTTGCAGTTTCATATACATTTGCTCACCCAATGGCTCATAGAGGTCAATAAAATCTGGAACACTGGATTATAATAACACACAATTGTACTCTTTACAAACCGGATAGAGGGCCTCTACAGGGAAGACCACACTCTTGTCGGGTGGCGGAGATCCCCCCAGGTGGTGTCGTAGATGCTCCCTCTCTTCGGCGGTCAGCTCAGACCTCCACCGTCACATTGCTTGCTAGTCTAACTGACGGTGTTCAGATGGTGGAGGCCAGAGCTGTGGTGTTGTCCAGGTTTGGCCCGAAGATCCTCGCCAAGACAAGTGTGGATTTGCTTTCTCAGGAACCTCTTTAAAAAACTGCTCCCTCGGCACCATCAATAAACTCAAAATGACCTCCATAGACCATGGGCTCCTTTAGAATCCAGCTTGTTGAGATAACCTGTGTTTGGTGAACAGCCCCCAGACCTCAAAAACACTGTTATAAAGTCTCGGCAGGTTGCAGAGTTTCTTGTCCTATAAATCCATTAAAAACAGGGTATTCTCCAGTCCCAGACCGCCACACTGGGTCAGCACCACCTGGTCCACCCTCCGCCACACCAAGTCCACTGGCCCCCTCAGCAATCGGTGTTTGAGCCCCTGTCCTCTTTCTCCGGGTGGCAGGAACAGGACGCTCTGAGGGACCCAGTGCAAACGGTCCCAGAAGAAGTCCACCATGACTGCTTGGATTTTTGAATCCAGGCAGTTGGACTGGAGGATCCCAAACAGACAAACACTGCCATAGTATTGATTAGATCAAATTGCCAATTATTAAATCACAACCTCTAAAGGACTGTTTGGGTAAAATCCATTTCCAGTTCTTGAGTCTCCCATCAGCCTCTTCTGAAACATGGTGCCAGTTATTGCTTTCTGCCTCTCCTAAAAACACCCCAAGATACTTCATCACTCCCGTCTTCCATTGAGGCCCCCTTGGCTGAGTGATCCCCCAATCCTCTCTATCATCATCAGCTCTTCCCTCTTCCCCCAATTCACTTTGGCTGTGTAGACTTTTTAAAAACTGTCCACACACTGTGTTAAAAATTCCATGGCTGCCCGAGATTGTACAACTGTTACTAAATCATCAGCATAGGCAGACACCTGCGCCTGGACTTGGGCGATCCTGGTTAGCCTCCAGTACTTCCCAAAGATGCTGGTGCTCCACCTGGTCAGACACCTTTTCTTGGTCTATTCAAATCAGACCAAGGTCTACAGCCAAAGAACGTGAGAGGCTCAAAACATCATGGATTAGTTGGATGTTGTCTGTGATTAGCCCGCCAAGTACACAGTAGGTCAAGTCCATGTGGAGGATGTTTTGCAGCATTCTCTGCAGTCTGTTGGCGAGGGCACTGGATAGCAGTTTGTGGAGGAGGGCTACTGGTGGCCAATTCTATTGGTCCATAAGGTCCTCTGACTTTGGGAGGAGGGTGAGGACAGCTCTCCTGCAACTGAGTGGAAGCCGTCTTTTCTTTTCTCCGACGAGAACGCCTTGTAAAAGTCGACCAGTAGGCCATCGATGCCTGGAGCTTTCACGTTCCTCATACTTTGCAGGGCAGTTGTGAGTTCTTGCAGGGAGAGTTCCGGCTTCAGATTGTCGTTCTTCTCTGTTGGCATGCTGGGGAGCCCAGTGAAGAGAGAGTCCAGAGTCACATATTCTGTGGGTCTTCTTTGTACAGGTTCTTATAGAAGTTGACAGCACAACTCTAGATCTCGCTCAGCTCCCGCTGTAGCTGTCCAGAGGCTGACATCATCATCCTCTGCTGCCCATTCATATGCTCCAGCCCAAAGACGATGTTGGAGGGGGAATCCATCAGCGAGATCCTCAGGAACCTACTGCGTGCCACAGCGCCCCTAGCGGCAGCGACCAGCAGCTCGACTAACACAGACTTTTTGAGTTTAAGGTTTTTAAGATGCCCTCGATCAAGTATCAGATAGTCCCCCCCACAGCCTAAAAACACGTCTGATAAGATATCTGAAATCCCCAGTCTATCTGTGCCCCTGGTTGGTGCGTACGTGTTTATAAAAACCACATTTTTTCGCTCGAGCATCGCAGAGAGTTTTAATAGGCAGCGTGGTAAAATGTCCTCTACCTAGACGTAGAGGATGGCCACCCAGCACTGCTGCTGTGGTGGTGGCTGAGGTGAATCTCCTCTTCTATCTCTCTCCGCCAGTCAGCTGCGATCCTCTCCGTGCAGTGGGTCTCCTGCACAAAACTGTCATTTAGTTTTTTCATCCTGATGAGCGTAGATAGAGAGGCTCTCTTTATCATGTCCCCCCCCCATCCATGTTTAAGTGCCAACATTAAAACAGGCCATGTGGTCAAGATGGGTTGAAAACAAAAAGGACATGAAGGCTAAAAACACTCATTAGACTTTCTCCGCAAGTTCCTTTCTGATTTTTGTTGTCATTCTCTGTAGTCTATAAATTTCCTGTTGACTAAAAACCTTATCCTCCATCTCCCCATTAGATTTCATCAGGCTTGTGGCTAATTTTAAAAACAGGGAGGAGTCCAGGAAATAATCCTACTCTTTCACCGTTCATGCACCATTAATGGCGCACAAGAAATTTTTTCATCAGTCTAAAAATGTACCCCTTTTTTCCCTTGTCCTCCTCCTCCTCGCTGCTGAGCTCCTCCTCCACCTCCTCAGCTTGGCTGATGTTAACTTTGTTTTCGTTCAAAGCTTTTTTTGCTGTGCATTTCTTTTTTGCATTTCTGTATTTTTCTTTTTAGTGGAGAGTTTTAGCATTTTCTCTCCCACAGCCAACACTGGCAAAAAAGCACCCCGCACCATGATCCTGTGCTCTACGACCTGATTCTCCTCTACCGTGCTCAGGATGACCACTGCCTGTCCGTCTCATTCGAGAGACAGACAGAACGTGCTCATAACCCACCACCCCTCCCACCACCAGGCTCACCTCTTCCACCAACAATCCAGTGACGGTGACCAGCTTCAACCCGTGCCGCCAGGTTAGCTTTGTTCCTGAAGCAATGGGCCAGTGCTATGCTAACCGGCATTAGCTCAGGTGGGCAAGGTTCCACACACAAACACACACACACCCGCACGCACGCACGCGCACACACGTTGACCCTTTGGTGTGTAAGTATTTACAATTCGCTCTGTGTTTGCTCTCACCACCACTACTCCAAAGGCACTCAGCATGCACCGAGAGAGAGAGAGAGAGAGAGAGAGAGAGAGAGAGAGAGAGAGAGAGAGAGAGAGTTAGAGAAGTGGACTATTCACTCTCCTTGCAAGTGCCCATGTATTGTGTATCTTCCATTTTTGCAGCTTGAAAGTCAAACACACTTTTAGAAAGCCTCCTGCGTTTACAGTAGCATGTCTTTGTCGATACATACAGTACACTCCAAAGTAACAAAGTATGGTTGACTATTCAGAATTCTAAGTGTTTGTGGTGGATATTTTTGACCACAGTAAACATCATACATTCTCAGGTGACAAATAAGGAAAGTTTGGTTGGTCTGAAAACGTGGGGCTCTGTTTGCTTGCAGCAGTGCAATGATCAGAGTGATGTGAACCAACGATGGGAAGTGATGTGATCTTTTGTATTGTAAGACCATCTGACTTAGGTCTGTCTGACCAGACTGAAGACTGTTTTGGTGTTAGATCTGTTGGAAAAGTGCATCACAGGTTGCTAGCGAGCAATCCCAGATCCCCATTTTCTGATGGACCAAAAGGAACAAACTCAATCCATTGGACATTATTCTAAGATTCTAAGTCTTTGTTTGAAGATTTTGAGATGCAAAGTTTGTTGGAGCTTAACTGGTATTCTGACATACAATGTTGTTCAGTAGTATTTGTTATTTTAAACAGAATTCTTTCAAAGAATAATCATTTCATTGACAAACATGAATCGTAATTTGAAAATCATTATCCTAACATAATTGATTTCATGTTAAGATAATATGTGAATGCTTTGAATATTGAGCTGATATTAATTAAATTTTTACAAGTGTGTGTTTGATCTACTGAGAGGCTAAACTTCACAGTCAAAAAGGGACATGCGCTTTAGTATTTGTGTTGTAGCTAATTCACAACACATGCTGCATCCTATTTCAATTTAAGTAGACGTTAACCGAGCGTGTTGACATGATTTGATGGTATCATTCTGTTGTGGCGTGTTATGGTTACCATGACAGATGCTGTATACTGCTCTCACAAATTCATCATACAAGCTCGCACACACACACAGGTGCCATTTTTAGGGAAACATCCTACGATGTGAACGAGGGTTCACACATTTGGCAGCAGAGTAGCAATTATGACACCCAGATGAAATCAGATGAGTGAGGTTTCTTACCTTGAGGGGAGGTTTCTCCTCGCCACTGTCACTAATGGGGGATGTGTTGGGTGTCTGTGTGTCCATCCCATAGCCCCTGACTGTTTACATGCTGAGGAGCACTACCTGCTCCATCCTGTAAAGCACCTTGAGATAACTCCTGTTATGATTTGGCGCAATACAAATCAAATTGAATTGAATTTAATGCACAAACTGCCTCCAGTCTAATCTGCCATCAACTGGTCCACCAAGGCTGTTTGTGAAAGTTCAAGCAAAATGGGATCCATCTACATGGGTATGCGGCATCAAAATGACTGTTGTAGTGCGTGTCACAGCAATGTGACAACACTCCAGAATTTGGGGTCACCAACTCTGTGCCTGCAGGCGCCAAGTTGCCCGCTGGGACCGCATGAGTTGCCCGCAGGCCATTTTTCAAGAATAGCATCACTCACCAGTGAGTTGTGTCTACATTTTCATTTTATTCTGTTGCTATTTTTTTTAAATCACACTTGCATTTATTGTGAAATGACAGTATCCTTAAAACGTGTGTTTATAATCCATAAAATTTTGATAAGTTTAGGTGATATTTGCGAACAGTGTACTTAAAGACGAGAAAAATAAGCCGATCTAATGACTTGACCAATCAGCTGGACCGGGATCTGGCGAGGAGCAGGTGGTCTAGCATTCAGTGCTACGAGTCCATCGACAGCAGCACAGCTGTTGGTTTTTATCCGGATTTTATCCGAAAATGCTGCAGATTTGGTCATTAGTTCAAACTATGAATTAAAAGATGAGTTGATTTTCTTTAACATCACATACTTGATAACATTTTGAAAAAGGTTTGTCAGTGGCCATTGAAAATGGGACATTTTTACTACTGAGTGGAGTATGCAAGTGATCATCTGAAAATTTAACAGTTACTGAGATTAATAGAAATTAAGTGCTGAATATTGATATCTGTTTCCCACCTTGTTGTCACTGTTGATAATTATTGTGAGAAATCATTAACGTGATTAGTGTCTTCACACAGATGAGTATCATCAATCATAACTGATAATGTATAACTAGAGCCCAACTGACCAAATTTGTAATTTCAGAAGAGCGTATCAAACTGGTGGCCCTTCGCATAACTCAGTCCCCTTGAAGTAGCCCACGGTCTCAAAAAGGTTGGTGAACCCTACTCCAGATGTTGAAGTGCACACACACACACATGCACACGCACACACACACACAGAGTAACAACATAGCAAGAACAAAGACGAGTGCACCTGGAATTCGCTTCTGGTATGGGTGGTCATACGCACCTCTTCTTCATCTTCTAATTTTCTCTTTCTTCTTAATGCAGTCCACATGTGGAAGTGCCTCATCTTCCTGCCGACTGTCTTTGTTATCTGAGTATGTCAGTATGTATGTGTGTGTACGCGCGCAAATCACTCAAAGCACGTACCACATCCAGCAAACCCATTCATGTACTGTATGGGGAAGGTGATCACCACACAGTGACTTGATGAGTGTCTTGCTAGTCTTGTGAATGTATCTGTATCACCCCCAACATATCTATCTTTAAGTCATATCTATCGGATAGACTTCAATTTGCACATGTTAAAAACATGTCTCTAGAGCACATTAGGGTTAGACATGGAGTTCCATATGGCTTCGTACTTGGGCCGATTCTATTTACCCTATACATGCCTCCTCTAGATGGTATCATGACAAAACACTCTATCAACTTTCATTGCTATGCTGATGATATACAATTGTATCTATCAGTGACACCTGAGGAAACCTGGCTTCTGGCATCTGGCTAAACTTCAAGCCTGCCTTGGGGACATAGAAACGTGGATGACCCGTAACTTTCTGTTACTCAACGCAGCTAAAACTGAAGTTATTGTTGGTCCAGAGCACCTTGGAAACCTCTTGTTTCCAAGTGTGTAATGATATTGCTACTTTATGGCTTTACCTTGGCCTTCAGCACTATGTAAAAAAATCTGGGAGTTATCTTCGATCAAGATTCGTCTCTGAATTCTCACAATAAACAAATGTCAAAACTGCCTTCTTTCACTTACAGTAGATAATATCACTAAGGTGAGGCACATGCTGTCATTGAAGGATGCTGAAAAAATTGTTCATGCTTTTGTTACTTCCAGGCTGGACTACAGTAATTCTCTATTAGCATGCTGTAGCGACAAGACACTTAGGCCTCTCCAGGTTCAGAATGCTGCAGCACATATATTGACAGGAAGTAAGAAAAGAGACCACAGCTCCACAGTGTGACATTGTCTGCACAGGCTGCCAATAACATAGAGAAAAGAATTTAAGATTCTTCTCCTCACCAACAGGGCGCTTAATAATCAGGCACATCATACCTTATGATGACATGATTGTGCCTTACCATCCAACCAGAGCTCTGTGATCCGAAAACACAGGTTGCTGGTGATCTCTGAAATCAGTGAGAGAGGAATAGGGGTCAGGGCGTTCAGCTATCAGGCTACTCTTCTGTGGAACCATCTTCCAGCCTCAGTCGGAGGGGCTGACAACCTCACTACCTTTGAGAGTAGGCTAAAAACCTTCCTTTTCCATAAAGCTTACAATAAGACAAAACTATGTGGCTAGAAATTTACGACGTGCTGAGCTTCTCTCTCCCCCTCCTCCTTGCTCTCCTCTCTCTTTCCGCCTCACTTGCCTCCATCATTTGAGGTTGCAAGAGCTGATGAGGGGAAGTGATTAGTCATATGCGACTTACTTAAGCTGTCACAGGCCTTTACGGGTCCACCACTATTGACAATCGAGCATGTGCTTCTCCGTCGCCACTATCATGGGGAAAGTATCTTTGCAGTCAGAGGGAGTGTGGACTCCCAAAGTGTGTGTGAGGGTGTAGAAGTGGAGGCCAGTAATCCTACGTCAAAGTCACTTTCAAGTCACTTTCAAGATAAAGAAATCTAATTTCTATTTCAATATGCATGTATACATGAATACATGAGGCATATGGATTTTGATTCTCCCCAAGTGTCATTTAAATACATTTTGGATTTTGTCAATAGTAGTCAATCGTTGTCACAACACCTTTAATCAATTTGTGATGATGTGTTGCTATAAAGACAAGCTAATGAACATATGTGATGTATGTGTCACATATGTGTCACACACACAGACACACACACACACCATGTGAGAGGTGCAACACTGCTGTAGTTTGTTGCATCTCTTCTTTCACTTTACAGAAATTTCAGTCAAAAAAGGGAGGTGTTAGCTACACAGGGAGAGAGGGACTGATCCACACAGCTCTACACTTGACTGTTAGTGTTTCATTTGTGAAGCCTCTTTCGACTGAAGAACTGATGCTTCTCGTCTTCGGCTGACATACTGTCAACTGATCTACAGTCAATGGAAATTAATTTTGCCAACATTTGTGAGGTGTTACAAACAGAGATACATAAACATACATGCAAACACACAAAAGCGCGCGCGCGCACACACACACACACACACACACACACACACACACACACACACACACACACACACACAAACATACACACACACACACACAGAGTCCCGGAGTGGCAGTGATTGCCAGAATGACAAGTGTGGATGCAGGCAGCCAGGATGCCAGAGTGTGGATAACTGTTTCAATATAATCTTAAGCTCCATGTGTGGTCTGAAACATGCCAGCGATAGCAAAACTCTGTGCATGCGCATGCGTGCGTGCTTGCGTGCTTGCGTGCTTGCGTGTGTGTGTGTGTGTGTGTGTATATGATGTTCAACTGCTCAAACACATAAGACTCATCTTCATTCTGTTACAATTAATTGGGGCATGGGCAAACTCGTCAACAAATCTCGGTATTAATCGCCACTTAATAATAATACAGTAGGTTTGTATATATTCAACTACCATGTTATGACAGTATTACTTCATATTTTTGTACGTAATTCTGGAAAACTGATCCTACTACTGCTGTCTTGATGCCATTTCCATGGAAAGGAGGCATCACTGTATTTGATGTATAAAATCAGAGTTCTACAAGCGAAGAATGAGGACGTTAGACAAAGGTCTGTGATCTGTGTCAACTGGTCCGCTTGCTTTCTTTCTTGTGTTTTTGATTTGTGGGATTTCTGCAATCCCCATTGATCATCTCATTTCAAGGTGACATCTCCAGCATGGTACCACCCAAATAGAAGAAAAGGGCAGCATTTGTTTTCTTTTACACTCTACATTAACTTTTGTATTTTGTCATAGTGTTGGAGTAATGTATCAACAGATAAAGATATTAGCATTTTTGTGAGATTCTGTCTATGTTGTGACACCCCTGACCTGCCAAAGTTTTGCAAGACAAGCAAAAACACTGTAGAAGTCCTCTGAGGACTGAGGCATCCTCCAAGCCAAACAAAACAGGAGAGACAGCTTAACCAAGAAACAGCTCAATGAAGCCCTGATAATGTTGAGATTTGTAGTTCCCATCAGTTAACACATTTGTGCCATGCCTGCCAACAAAATGTCATGGCAGAGTGATGTTATTATGGAAAAAAGAAACTCTCCCTCCTTTTGCTTAACTTAGAAACTGATAGTTATATCACTGTCACCACCCACAAAGAGATGAGTTGGTTTGATGTGACTTTTGACCCATGAGGGCCTCAACAAGGAATGACAACGGAAACCCACAGGCCCTCTTAAGACTATCAAGCAGCACCAACATAGAACCCCAAGCCAGGAGTTATGACAAGTGTGCAATAAAAGTATGAAAGTACAGTCAGACTGGCAATGTCAACATTTCAAGGCACCGTCATCTGTTTGTCGATGGAAAGTTAAGCATCGGGTATGGGTGCATGTGCGAGAGTGTGTCCACTGGCATATACAAACCCCGATTTCAACGCATCGTGGATCCTCTGCTCTCTCATTGTAATGTGTAAGAGATGAAGTTGCACGACACAATCAGCCACACACTCCCACACACTCCCACACACAAACAACAGCCCCCCACAAAACATTTTGTGCGTTTGAGTCAAACCAATCCATCAGAACTGCTAACACCCTCACTGCTACCACTGTCACACTCATGCTACTACTGCTGCTGCTAGTACTGCTGCAACTGCTTCCAATATGTCCACCATCACAGGTGTCACTCGACCTACTCCTCGTACCACTACTGCTTCCAATGCCACCACCGCCACTGGTGCTACTCCCCGTACACCTTGGGCAACAACTGATTCCACCACTACCACTCCTGCCACCGTGACTTTGGTGAATCACAGTCTGCTACTGTTTTACCACTGACATTGCACATGCAACTATTAATTGTTGACAGAATGATGACTACTGCAATGTCTGCCAAAACTACAAATGTGGCATTGCTTTTACATCAGTCATCACCATGATGATGACTGTCAAGCCTTCCACCATTCCGAAACGCACCACTCCAAAATAAACATCATTCCTAATGTTGTTGCTGTACTGGCCACGGCTGTGAGTAATGAATGATCTGATTCTCGAACATAGTTTCGACATGATTGGGTTATGTGAAACATGGCTTAGACCAAATGTCTTTCTTCCCCTAAATGAAGCTTCCCCACCTGACAATACTTATGCCCATGTAGCTCGGGCTAATAAACAAGGTGGTGGTGTTGCCTTAATATATAAGTCTATTTTTGATTTAACCTCTGAACCCGACATTAAACACAGCTCATTTGAGGCTCTTATTCTAAATCCAGCCCCCCCAGCCACAAATAGTCTTAGTTAATTCTTTATTGTGATAGTCTATTGGCCACCTGGCCATTATTCACAATTTTTGGAGAAATTTGGAGAATTTATTTCAGATCTTGTCACCCATTCTGATGAGATTCGAATTCTAGGTGACTTCAATATTCACCTGAACAAAGCTGGTGATTCTCTTAGTAAAGCCTTCCAGGCGTTAGCTGACACTTTTGGGTTTGTCCAGTTTGTTTATAAGCCAACACACTGCAATGGTAACACCCTTGACTTAATCTTATCTAAAGGGATTGCTGTTTCTAATCTGACTGTCTTGCCAACCTCAGCTGCTGTATCAGATCATTTTCTCATGAGATTTGAAATTTCATTAGCATGTCCTGGTAATGCCAGAACAAATGTTTTTACCACACGACATATTGGTCCGTCTATTGTAGCTGCATTTGGCCAACAGCTGCCTGAAGTCCTGGCTCCCCTTACTGTTAGGACAGGCTCTGTTGAAACTCTTGTTAGTAACTTAAATGAGGTTCTCTCTAGACTCCTAGGCTCAGTCGCCCCCCTGAATTCTAAGACTAAGTCACGAAAGAGGTCCACACCTTGGTTTAATGAAGAAACGCGTGCTCTTAAGCAGGCCTGCAGGAGATTGGAACGTAATTGGCGGAAATCAAAACTGGAAGTTTCCTATCTATCCTGGCATGATTGTTTATCAAAATACAAGCGTGCCTCATCTGCTGCGAGATCAGTGTACTTCTCTCGCTTAATCAATGTTGATAAAAATAATCCTAGATTTCTTTTCGACACTGTAGCTAAACTTACAAAAAAGCAGCCATCTGTAAGCTGCTCACCCTTCAAAGCTCAAGAGTTTCTAGACTTCTTCTGTAATAGGTTGATGAAATTAGAAATAAAATTTGCTACTCAGCACCAGTTCCTCCTGCAGATCCTGTCCTGCATTTTTCCGATTCACATCAAGAACTATGTACAGTCCCAGTCATTACAGTATTTAAGTTTTACTCCCTGGATACTAAGCTGGTGTCAGGGTCTAAATCAACCACTTGTCTCCTTGACCCTTTACCAGCAAGACTTTTTAAAGATGTCTGGCCTTTCCTGGGATCTACTATGTTGGACATTGTTATGTCACTTAGTACTGGCATTGTACCTAGAAGTTTTAAGACGGCTGTAGTTAAACCCCTTCTCAAGAAACCACATCTTGACCCAGGGTGTCTTAACAACTACCGACCAGTCTCTAATCTCCCATTCTTTTCCAAAGTACTAGAGAGAGGTGTGTTCCTGCAACTCTCCACTCACATAGAGAAGAATCATTTTTACGTACCTCTTCAATCGGCTATTAGGGACTGTCACTCCACTGAAACTGCTCTTACCAAAGTGGTAAATGATCTACTACTTGCTATGGACTCAGACTCAACCTCTGTGCTTTTATTATTGGATCCTTCAACACCATTGATCACTGTATTCTATTAGACAGACTTAATGATAATTTTGATATCTCCGGCCTAGCTCTCTCCTGGCTTAAGTCCTATCTGTCTGATCGTACCCAATGTGTCTGTTATAATAACAGTACATCTAAATTCTCTGAGGTTAAATATGGAGTACCTCAGGGGTCGGTTCTCGGCACTCTGCTTTTCTCTCTTTATATTTCACCTCTTGGCTCACCTCAGGGCCAATGATCATTCCCAAATTACTAAATTAGAGATCTGCTTGGCCTCTCTGAAAAATTGGATGGCACAAAATTTCTTGCTCTTAAACAAAGGCTGACTTCTTCCATTTACTTAATATAGCGGTTGTTTCTATCCATAGCTGAATTCATGCATTTGTTTCACCCAGATTGGATTACTGTAATGCTCTGCTCTCAGGTCTGCCTCGCGCTAGTACTAAAAGTCTTCAGATGGGTCAGAACGCTGCAGCTTGAATCTTAACTAAAACAAGAAAATTCGAACATACTACACCAATCCTGGCCTCCCTTCATTGGCTTCCTATCCATGTTAGATTAGACGTAAAGGTGCTTCTGCTGACCTATAAAATTCTAATTGGATGTGCTCCAGTATACCTCTCTGACCTCATTAGTCCTTATATTCCGGCTCCAGCTCTCCGGTCTCAAAATGCAGGGCTCCTGCATGTACCCAAAAGTCAATAAGAAGTCTGCAGGTGGCAGGGCCTTTTCCTATCGGGCCCCGTACTTATGGAATAACCTCCCTGCTGGCATCAGATCCTCTGAATCTGTTGAAACCTTTTAATCAAAACTAAAAACTCATCTTTTTAGCTTAACTTACAATTAGTTTCCTGAATTTGACTTTTCATGTGCCATTTACTGCATGGTGGGTCGGTTTCTGTCTCGGTGAGCTTACCAATACTATCCTGCCGACGAAATTTTACTTAGATTACTATTTATTGTTGTTGTTCATCGAAACTGCTCAACCCCTGCTTTTTTTCTAACCCTCTGTTTTTGTTCCACAAGCTCATGAGCACCCGAGCTGAGTGCCCCTTTCCCTCTTCTCTGTCTCTCTCCCTGTTCTCCTCCCTGTCTTTCTTGTCCTTGGCATCCCCCGCTGCATCATCACCCATCTTTGACATGCCCCGCTCCCCTATCTATCACTGCTAATTCCGGAGTCTGTAGTCAATGCGATGGTGGTCATGGCTCTGGTCTGGCTTCCTTCCGGTGGCATTCAGGAAGCTGCTTGGCATCCTCTTTGCTACATTATAAAACTACATTATCTTTAATATTTGTTGTGACTGTTGTATATTGTTTGTGTCCCTGTGCACAACATCTATTGCATGTCTGTCCGTTCTGGGAGAGGGATCCCTCCCCTGTTGCTCTCCCTGAGGTTTCCTCCTTTTTCTCCCTTTTAAAAGGGTTTTTGGGGAGTTTTTCCTTAATGATGCGAGGGTCTAAGGACAGAGGATGTTGTATCGCTGTACAGACTGTAAAGCCCTCTCTGGCATATTGTAATTTGTGAGATTGGGCTATACAAATAAAAGTGACTTGACTTGTGACTGCCACTGTTCCCACACCAAGAAGACGAAGCACTTTTTGTCGTCATCTAAGGGCATATTCTCTCTTTTTTTTTTTCAAAACCTCTTCTCTCCCCGCCTTCCTCGAGCGCAGTCGCTTCTTTCCTCGCTCTCCCTGTTCTGCTTGATACTATGTTTTTGTCTTTTCCTTGGATCCCAGGCTGTGCGCAACTTCAAAAATCATCATAGAATTGATCAAGTGGTTGTTGAGCGCTATTGATATTTTTTCAACCACAAAAGGGAGTCCTAGACACTCGGCATGCGCCGGGGGAGCCGACGCCTCGGGTTACGCTGCTGATCCTTGGGGAGCCTGGCACCTGATCTGTCTGTCCCCTCTACAGGTAGAAGACATGGAAGATGTGTACCTATTTGGATTTACTGGGGCCGGGTTTCTGCTGACTGGATGTGCAATGGCCCTTGTCTACTGCAAACTAAAGAAGGCTACTTCACTCGTGGAGTCTAAACAGTTGTCTGAAGTTTCAAACATGTATTTCAGAGGTCTGAATGGGAGACTTTCGGACCTGTAAAGAGCAGCGACCAAAACGGAACAGATCATTGTCGATCTTGGCGACCGTTTAGCCGTCGAGTGAAAGAAGTCGGATACTATCTGAGGACACACAAGTTAACTTTTGAGACTTTTCCATCAGCCAAGTCGCTCACAGTTCTCCTCATTCACCATGAAATTCGGTCGCCACTCACGACAAAATTTTAAACAGCTCCAGTATAATTAAATTCACTGTTGCACCTAAAGTCTGTCATTTCCCCGTCTTGAAATTGTACATTTTGCTTTGTTTCACACACTCTTGGCTTCTTATCTTATCACAGACCCAAGGTTGCACTCCCAGCGAGGCATCTCAAGGTCTCCTTCTCCTCATTTTGTGACTGCGCACACGCTCCACTTCAACCTGTTCCCTCCCCGGCTCCCTTAGGCCCCCCTCTCTGGTCCTGTTTTGGGTCGGGTTCAGGTCGCGCCCATGTTTTGGCTGCTTGACATGCCCTTTGTCACGGTTCAGACAGACGAGGACCACAATTGCGTCACGTTTCACTCAGTTTATTGAACAGTACAGGCTACCCGCCAAAGGGCTGGGAGTCCAGGCGTAAAAGCTGGCAGGAAACAGGCAGGTTCGGGTTCAGGTAGGAGTCAGAGTGGTGTGCAGGCAAACAGGTTAACAACGTAGGCTTTGCAGACGATCTGACAATGATGGGCTGAAACACAGGGCTTTAAATACTAGCAGACAGGAAATGCAGAGCAGCTGGCTGGTAACGAGAGCAAAGCAGGTGAAAGTGATCAGACGCAGCGAGTAATTAGAATCAATCAGTGCTTGTTACCAGGCAGAGAGAGAGCTTATGACACCCTTTCTCCGAAATGGGACTGATAACTATCCTCTGAAAAGTGTCCTTGCGAGGCCCTCGCATACCCACGTCTCTCCCATGTCTGTAATATAACGTTCTTGCTGAAGTATTCTTATCCTGTAACCCTGAATTTCTGTTTTCCGATTGTAAAGCGCTTTACATAGATGGCTCCGGCTGTGAAGGGCGCTATATAAATAAAAATTACTTACTTACTTTCACATTTTTACATGATGAAATGTCATAGTGGCAGCTGCCCATGCCACACTTATTTACATATTACAAATTACTGAAACAGTCACAAAAGAAAGCAACGGGAATTCGCCCTCTTCCCCAATTTCACTCTTCATTTAAAGCTTCACTTCGAGTTTTACTTGAAAATGAACACTGAAGTTAGGCACTAAAAATTGTTTTCATTGCATTTGAGTCACCTAATATGGCCGTTTCACAAATATTTACTTTACATATGCAAAATGCACTGAACTGAAGTCCATAGGGCCTTTGGACTTTAAGCGCAGTGCAGCCAAAAACGTGAAGTGGGCCCGCCCTTCCGCAGCCTCACCACTCGCAGGATGGACCGTTAGAGGTCAGTGCACTGAGCTCTGGACGGTAGTCAATAGGGGTAGCCTCGGCGACCTAATCCCTGTACAAATCAGTTGGCTTTCGGAACATGGAATGTCACTCCGCTGGGGAGGAAGGAGCCCGAGCTGGTAAGGGAGGTGGAGCGTTTCCGAGATAGTCGGGCCCAGCCTGGGCTCTGGATCCCAACTTCTTGAGAGAGGCTGGACTCTCTTCCATTCTGGAGTTGTCCGTGGGGAGATGCAACAAACTGGAGTGGGCTTACTTATAGACCCCAGCTCTGCCGTCACGTGTTGGAGTTTACCTCGGTGAACGAGGGCAGGGGACAGGTCTCTCACTGATATTTCCGCATATGGGCCAAACAGCAGTGCGCAGTACCCAGCCTACTTGGATGTCTTCGGGGGGGTACTAGATCGTCCCCATCTGGGGACTCCATCGTTCTTCAACGCCCACGTGGGCAATGACAGCAGTAGGTGTGATTGGGAGGCATGGCCTCCCTGACCTGAACGCGAGCAGTGTTTTGTTGATGAACTTCTGTGCTAGTTACAATTTGTCAATAATGATCACCATGTGCAAACACATCAGTGCACTTCGCACCAGGACACCCTCGGCCGGAGGTCGATGATCAATTTTGTAATCGTATCATCTGACCTCTGGCCGCATGTCTTAGACACCTGCTGGTAAGGAGAGGGACTGAGCTGTCAACCAATCACCACCGAGTGGTGAGTTGGATCCGCTGGCGAGGCAGGAAGTCGGACAGACGTGGCAAACCCTTTATGAGGGGTTTCTGGGAGCAACTGGCAGAGTCCACCGTCATGGAGATCTTCAACGCCCAACTTTGGGAGAACTTCAAACAGATCCCGAGTCTGGAGACATAGAGTCTGAGTGGACCGTGTTCTCCACCTCCATTGTTGAAGCAGCAGCCCGAAGCTGTGGCCGTAAGGCCGCGGGTGGCTGTTGCGGTGGAAATTCCCAAACGCGGTGGTGGACACCGGAAGTAAGGGATGCCGTCAAGTTGAAGAGGGACTACCAGGCTCACCTGGTATCAGTCGATACCGATATATCAGAGGCAGCTTGATGAAGTCGTCATCTGTGCGCCGGTAAACGCTTCAGGAGCGCATAGGCACTTTTTCGGTGTAACGCAAGCATCATTTTATTGGTTTTAAAGCCCCAAAAAATCCGATACCGATATTACATTTTTATGCTAATATCAGGCCGAAATTATCGATGGGCCGATATTATCGGACATCTCTGATGTAAATGCCTAACATTGACCGGAGTATTAGGCATTTCCTGTAAACTGTTCTGTTTTGAAACTATTCATGTGACTTATGGCAGCTGGGTAAAAGCTGTTCTTAAGTCTATTTGTCCGAGATTTGATTGCCCTAAAACGCCTGCCTGAGGGCAGACGTTCAAACAATCCATGTGCCGGGTGTGACAGGTCCTGGAGGATCCTTTTTGCCTTTCTCCTGCAATGGGAACTGTAGAGTTCTTGCAGTGGGAGGAGAGGGCTGCCAATAATCCTCTGGGCGGTCTGGATGACCCTGTGGAGTTCCTTCCTCTGCGCTACTGTGCTGTTGGAGAACCATGCACAGAGGCAGTAGGTGAGGATGCTCTCTACTGTGCAGCGATAGAAATAGGAACAGGAAAATAGTCTCTTCTGAGCCCTCTTCACCAGTCCAGTAGTGTGAGTTCCCGAGGTCAGATCCTCCCTGATGTTGACTCCCAGGAATCGGAAATCAGAGACCCTCGCCACACAATTCCCATCAATCAGAAGGGGCATGATGTTGTGGGTCCTCCGCCTGAAATCAACAACAAAGTCCTTGGTTTTGTCTGTGTTCAGGAGCAGGTTGTTTTTTCGGCACCATTCCAACAGCCGCTCCACTTCATCCCTGTAGACTGACCCATCATCTCCAGTGATGAGCCCCACCACTGTGGTGTCATCAGCAAACGTAATGATGGTGTTGCTGTGATGGGTGGAGGTGCAGACGTGGGTGTAGAGGGTGTAGAGTAGGGGCCTCAGCACACAGCCCTGAGGTGAGCCTGTGCTGAGGTTGATGGCTGTGGAGAGTCCTTGATCCAAAGGCAGGGGGAGTACGGGAGACCTACGTCCAACAGTTTGGACACCAGCTTGTGGGGGAGGATGGTACTGAAGGCAGAGCTGAGCTCTATGAAGAGCAGTCGTCCGTAGCTCCCCTGCTGTTCCAGATGAGAAAGAACAGCATGGAGAGCCGTTGCCACTGCATCTTCAGTAGACCTGTTTGCTCTGTAGGCAAACTGGTGTGGATCAAACATGGGTGGGATGAATGACCTGATGTGCTTTTTGACAAGCTTCTCAAAGCACTTCATCACTATGGGGGTCAGTGCAACTGGTCTGAAGTCATTAAGACTGCCGGGGGATTGTTTTTTCGGCAGAGGCACAATAGTGGAAGACTTCAGACAGGGTGGGACCATGGACTGATGCAGAGACTGTTTAAAGATCCTGGTCAGAACTCCAGCCAGCTGATCTGACCAGCCCTTAAACACACATCCGGGAATGCCATCGGGCCCCGCTGTCTTGCGAGAGTTGGTGGCCCGCAGTGTGCATCTCACCTCTTGCTCTTCTACCCTGAAAGTGATGTCATCGTTGGTCATATGATGGGCTCTGGGGGTCTCTGAAGATTTCACCGCGAACCTGGCAAAGTGGTGGTTGAGGTCCTCTGCCAGGGCTGCATCGCCTCCCACAGCACCATGGTTGGTCCTGTAGTTGGTGATGTGCTGGACACCCAACCATACCTGCCTGTTGTTGTTGCTTTCCAGGTGGTCTTCCATCTTTTTTCTGTGCTCCAACTTGGCCTCTCAGATGCCCCGTTTCACGTTGGCGCAAGCACTGCTGTAGAGGGCTGCGTTGCCAGACCTAAAAGCAGTGCTCCTCTCATTCAGCAGCTTCCAGACCTTGCTGGTCATCCAGGGTTTCTGATTGGGGAAGACTGATCTGTTTTCCTACGGTGACAGTGTCTGTGCAGTGCCTGATGTAGCACAGAACACTGTCAGCAAAAACCCCCAGGTCTGGGTGTTCAAAAATGCCCCTATCAGTTTTCTGGCTGCTGAGAGGCTCCCTCCAGCCAATTGCAGACTGTCCTTGTTGTAATGGGCGCTGTTTTCCTAAGTGGAATGTTAACCGGGATGAGAAGTAGTGATACGTGGTCGGACTGGCCCAGGTGTGCAAGAGGTTTTGCCCTGTAGCCCTGCTAAATGTGTGTGAAGACCTTGTCCAATGTGTTTGCTCCCCTAGTAGCACACTTAACATGTTGGTGAAACTTGGGAAGCATTGGTTTTAAATCCACATGGTTAAAGTCCCCAGCAACAATGTGCATGTCGTTGGGGTGCTTGTTTAGCTAGGCTCAAATGGTGTTATGTAACAGTCCGATTGCTGTGTTAGCGTTAGCGTCTGGTGCTATGTAAACAGCAGTGATCATGACCACGTTAAACTCTCTGAGGAGGTAAATGGGTCTGCATTTAACAGTCACATGCTCCAAATCCGGGGAGCAGTGACTGTCTACAGTCGCTGTGTTTGTACACCAGGTGTTGTTGATGTAAACACACAGGCCGCCTCCTTTGTTCTTACCAGAGTCGCCGGTCCTATCATGGCGCTGTGTCGCATAGCCCGTTAGCTCGATAGCTGAGTGCGGTATTGATGAGTTTAGCCAGGATTCTGTTTCTATCAGAACGCAACTATTTTTGATGGTGTTGTCAGTTGCTATTTGAAGTCTAAATTCATTGATCTTGTTGATGAGAGATCTGGCATTAGAAAGGAAGATACTGGGAAGCGGTGGTTTAAAGGGCTGCCTCCTTAGCCTCGCTTGTGCGCCAGCTCTGCAGCCCTGGTTTTGCTTCCTGTCTCTCCGTCGCCTGCCTGTGGGATGACGATCCACGGGGAGCTGGGAATTCTTGCTATCTCTTGGGGTATGTTGTGTGTGCAGAGAAAGTCAGCTGAAACACTTCCCTCGCTGCGGAGACTGATTTTAAGAAGATCTTGCCAGCTGTAGCTGTTATTGGCCCGGCAACATGTGAGAGTAGAAAGAAGAAAGAGAAGGTGTATTAACCAAATGAAACATCGGAATGAAGAGCACCAAGCCGCAACGGCCATGCGCACCACCATCTTGCTTTGTTCATGTAATGTGTGGGTCTCCTTGTGACGGGGTTCTCCGGCATCCAATGACGCAGGGTGAGGCAACTCCTTTTTGGGTGATTTATTGTGCTCAGTGCCCACTTTGTGCTCAGCCGTATGAGAGGTGCAGATAACTACAGGTGAAAATTATTTACATATATATACAGGGTTGTGGACCAACATCCCAAAAATCAATTTGTTTGTCCCTTCACAAAATGACCTGTCTTCTTAGAGCCTCCTTGCTATTGCCAGTGCATAAGGTGCCCCTCTCCGGGCGTTGAGGTACTGTAGGGCCAGTTTTGCTGCTCGTAATCCATCTGCTGGCTCGTGCTCCTTCACCCAGGTTCTCACTTCTGGCGGCAGGACTCGAAAAAGATGTTCCAGGATGATGGTCTCCCCGATCTGCTCTTTGGTCCGCTGCTCCGGCTGGATCCAACGGCGATAGAGTCCTTTTAGGTGGTGATAGGTCTCTGTGGGCGTTTCTCCAGGTGGCAAAGACGCATAGCGGAACTTTTGGCGATAGGTCTCAGGTGATACATCAAACTTTGCTAATAAAGCTGTTTTATGGTCTCTGTATGAATGAGCTCTGTCTTTGTCCATGGCAGTGTAGGCATCCAGGGCCTTCCCTGAGAGGAGTGGAACCATCCTACATGCCCATTCGGCCTCCGGCCATTTCCAGGTCTTCGCTATCCTCTCAAAACGTAATAGATAGTTCTCAATATCCTCCCCCACCTGGAAAGGAGGGATCTTTGGCTGCATGTAATACATGGACTCATGTCTTGGCAGGTCTGACCCATTACCTGCATCAGTTGATGGTGTGGGGGAAGCAACGTTGAGACGACGAGCTGCAGGCGTTGGCAGTGCCAGTCTAGGACTGAACGTTGATGTGCTGGGAGTTGACAATGCTGGTCCTGGGACTGGAGCCTGGGCAGCAGGCTGGAGAGCCACCCTCAGGCTGTGCAATTCCTGCAGCAGACCCTGCTCTCTCTTCTGCTGGGCATCTAAAAAGGTTCTCATCAATGTGACCAGGTCAGCAGACACCCCTGACGGCCCCATATCAGGCTGTGTCTTAACATCCTCCTCTTCTGATGAAACCTCTGTATCCCACTCGGTTTCCCCTCCACCAGCTACACTGGCAGCTTGGTCCAGGTTACCTTGGGCTTGAGAGCGCAAACCAACCCGTCTTGAAGGGCGCACCGCCTTTTTTTCCCCGACTCGCCATCCCACTTCTGACACCACTT
>OMPJ01045220.1:0-20352 GCA_900312935.1 Carapus acus
TGATAACGTTTTGAAACATTATGCAAAAAAGTTCATATTAGTCAAAAAGGCTTGTCAGTGACCATTAGAAATGGGACCTCTTTCCTATTAAATGGAGTATGCAAGCGATCATCTGAAAATTGAACAGTTACTGAGGTTAATAGAAATTAAGTGCTTAATATGATATTTTTTT
Organism: Carapus acus; assembly: GCA_900312935.1. Classification (NCBI taxonomy): domain Eukaryota; kingdom Metazoa; phylum Chordata; class Actinopteri; order Ophidiiformes; family Carapidae; genus Carapus; species Carapus acus. The sequence continues at coordinate 173 of OMPJ01045220.1, forward strand.
CCCACCTTGTTGTCATTGTTGATAATTGTTGTGAGAAATCATATACGTACGTGATCAGTGTCTTCACATAGATGAGTCTCGTTAATCATTATTAATAACTTAAATATAAAATTTAGTACATTTGTTATTTCAGAAGAGCGTATCAAACTGGTAGCCCTTCACTGACTCAATACCCATGAAGTAGCCCTCAGCATCAGAATGGTTGGTGACCCCTGCTCTAGAGATTCATTCCCCAGTGTTACTGAGTGGCCCCAGGTATGGTCGTGGTAAAGAAGGAGCTGAGCCGCAAGGCAAAGCTCTCGATTTATGTTCCTACCCTCACCTATGGTCATGAACTTTGGGTCATGACCGAAAGGACAAGATCTCGGGTACAGGAGGCCGAAATGAGTTTCCTACATAGGGTGGCGGGACGCACTCTCCGAGATAGGGTGAGGAGTTCTGCCACCCTGGAGGATCTCAGAGTAGAGCTGCTTCTCCTCCACATTGAGAGGAGCCAGCTGAGGTGGTTCGGGCATCTAAACCGGATGCCTCCCGGACGCCTCCCTATGGAGGTATTCCATGTCCCATGTCCAACTGGGAGGAGGCCGCGGGGAAGACCCAGGACGCGTTGGGGGGACTATGTCTCCCAGCTGGCCTGGGAACGCCTCGGGGTCCTCCCAGAGGAGCTAGAGGAGGTGTCTGGGGAGAGGGAAGTCTGGGCTTCCCTTCTGAGACTGCTGCCCCCGCAACTCGGCCCTGGATAAGCGGCAGAAGATGGATAGATGGATGGATGGTGTTAGGGTCGGTTTCGACCCGAGTTAAAATATTCAGTTATAAAACACTAAGAAATGCCAAAACTGAAATCCTAAATACACAATCAGCCAACAGCATATAGCCAGCCCTTCCTCCAACCGCTTGAGCTTCATTTAGGGGTGTTGCTCTTTGCCCTTTTGCATACATAAACAAACGGAGACATACCCAGGCATGTCAGGGTTAGAACATTTTTTGAAATTTTTTTTGTTGAACATTTAAGAACAGTGATTTAAAATCTCAGTAATTCTCAGGTTACAGAACAATCTTTTTTTTATTTTATTTTTTTTAAATAAAAAAATTTCCCAAACATTTCCCAAAACATTTCCCAATGTTACTGAGTGGCCCCAGGTATACCGAAAACGAGGGTCTGTCAAAACATGAAGGCCCCGGGGGGGGCCCCGGGGGCCACAACAAAAACATTTTCATGGATAAGGGAGCCCAACCAGGTAAACAAGAGTTATGAAACACATTGGATGTTAAATAAAAAAGGGTATTTTAGGGCTGTTAACTGTAAACCCTTAATACATGGGTCGAAAACGACCCTAACACCCTAAGTGGCAGTAAAAAGCTAACACCTTAGGAAGGCTGAACGGGAGGACAGAGGATCAGCGGCCCTTGCTGCCCCGATGCTTTGCCGTTCCTGAGCATGCCGCTCCTTCGTTCGATTACTGCGAGATCGATAAGATACTGTGTTTTGTCGCCATCAAACAGGTTAGATTCCGGGTTGCTGTAGGGGCCAGAGGCCTCTTTTTGTTACTCGTTTTCTCCTGGTTACGGGTAGGGAGGGAAAGGATTGTTGTTTTGTTTGACGTTACTCGGGGTAGGTGAGCTTAATTGTTTTTGAGCACCCTTTTTGTTTGTTGTTTTGGAACGCCCCTCCCTGACGCCAAACGACCCATGTTCTGTTTGTATAGTTATCCGCATTAAATTGATTTGTTGAGTAAAAAGGTGTTACTCTTTATGTTGCGTCCAGGACCCCCTAGCCTGGGACGTAACAAGAGGCAGGCACCTTGAAGTGCAGAACCCACAAAGATAACTGTGACGGTTCTAATGAAGGAGGGAACACACACAAACACACACGCACATGCCCGTACAAACACACTTATACTCTCTGGCTGAGCACTAGAGGGACTATCAGGAGGCCCCAGTCAGACATAAAGCTTTAATGCCCTGTGTAAGCAGTGGTCATGATGGATCTTGGGAAACTTCTCTGCGATGACATTACATTAAAAATTGATGTAGTTGAAAGGAATGCAAATGACATTGTGATTATGATTGGAATCACTATTGTTTTCTGATAATTTCGTGTTTTCGGTGATTGTCAGTTTTATGCCAAAAAAAAAAAAAAAAATCAGCTGATCTTAAATTCTATGATACCAAAAAAAGAAAAGCACTTTCAGAGCTGAAATTGATTGTGGACTTGTGATTATCATCTATCATTATTGGTGATCATTATTTGTGAATCTTGTTTGAATTAGTGATAAAATGTTGAAAATATTCTTTTTGTTGTCAGCAGAGAAGCAATATAAGCATTAGCATTGTTATGCAGGGTATGTGGTATACAATGTACGATAAAACAGAAATATCATTACTGCGTGCATATAAAAAATGTTGACAGCTCAAGAGATAGAGCTCAAAAATTCTTTTTTTGAGCTCTATCTTATTTTGCCCATCTCATCTTGACAATTGTTTTTCATGAGGAGAACTGAAGCCTTCAGTGTCACTAAAATGCCATTTCAAGATCATCAGTGAGGCACACATATAGTATATTAGCAATCGTACAAACCAGCGCTTTACGTCTGTCACCACAGGGGTTACGAGGCATTTCCAAAGTGACCTCCATTTCAAGATCATCAGTGAGGCACACATATAGTATATTAGCAATCGTACAAACCAGCGCTTTACGTCTGTCACCACAGGGGTTACGAGGCATTTCCAAAGTGACCTCCAATACAATCTCTTGAAATGAAGAGGGTTTTATTTGGGATGAATGGCAAAGTTCATGCCAGGTTATATTACTGTAGCTCATAAACATTTTTCTCTTAGAAATGCTGTTGAAATGTGTTTGCTCGGCCATGTGGAGAAAAAAAAGTTTATTTTCTTCCCCAAAGCTGGACAGAATCAGACAAGCACAACAGGGAAAGGCATAGAGGTATTTTATGTAGGTATCTGAGAAGGCGAGGAGCAATATACATGCTGAAATAAAATAAGATGAACAGTTTGTAGAATTTGTTCTCTGGTTTGTTCCTTTGGAATTTTTGAGTGCATATCTGAACAGTTACACCTCACTTGGATCCTGACCCCTGATCGAGTTGATTAAGACTGAATTTTTGGAGGATTTTCTTGTTAGCCAAAGTGTGGAGTAATTTATTAAGGATATATCATAAAAGCTTTTAATTGAAGTGTCAATTAACCCTCCGATGCATGCACTATGAGAGACTTGGTCAAAAAAAAATTGTGGCGTGTTTTTTTTATCCTTCTAAGGACATGAAAAAACTTTTGTTTTATCAAAAATCTGATTTTTGTCATTAATTTACAGACATGTCCGATCCAGTGGACTACATGCGCATGAGCACTCAATATGAAACATTGTAAACTTACTGTAAAAATGAATTTACTTGTGTTCTATAGTAAATATACAGACCCTTGTTCTCACGATATCTCAGGTATCTCAGGATTTGCTCATATCCACTTACAGCCATGGCATTTGCAATTTTCCTAAAAATCCTCACTACACCAGTACATTTTTGCCTTAAAATACCAAATGTACCCCATGATCAGAATGATTCCTGAAAAAATCTGCATTTCCTCTCTTGGATTCAAAATGAATTTTATTTTTATTTTTAAAATTATATTTTAAGTTACACCAAGTGACCACTGAGTTGACCTCAATGGACCATAGCAGCACCGAGCACTCTATTAGCTGATAGGCAGTTCAACCATAAAAACCAATGCATTAAAGAGAAATTTACTTTCTAGCAGCTGTCCACTGTAGAGACCACTATACACCAGAGGGTTAATTCAGATGTACAGTATGTTTGTCTTAACCCATCACAATGCAATGGTGCCAGCTGCTGTTGTTTTCTCTTTCTTTGATTCCACAGAGAGCTAGGTGCGTCAGAGCGTCTGTCCTCCAGATTATGTACTGTGTTTTTCACACGATGAGGCACACTTAAAATCCTTAAATTTTCTTGACAGTGCACCTTGCAATCCAGTGCTGCTTTTGCACTGACTTTACCAATTCACTGGCCTTGAACCAGTTCTATGTGATATGCTGTGCTCAAGAATCTGTCAAAATGTTTAAGTGCGACTTTGGGAAGCTACAAAGCCACTCTTTGTATGACTTTCAGACCATTACCAGCTGACAAATAGACGTTGTATTAAAGTTGGTCGTATTTGGGTTGCTACATCAGACGTTAGATAACTGATTTCCAGACTATAAGTCCTTCTCGAGTATACATCGCATCAGTCAAAAAAGTATAAGAATGAAGAAAAAAAAACATATATAAGTCCATATACTATGGACTATACGTTGCAGTTTTGGGGGGAAATTTATTCTCCAAAAGCTAACAAGTTTTCCCAACCCTCTATCTCACTTCATATCACTAAATTCATTGAATTCTTCATTCTCTGTGTCACTTCTGAACAACTCCGCCTACTACAGAGATAAACGAGGCACCACATCCTCTTCTACGCAGAAGAGGAAGCGGAGTTAAAATTACCATAATATTTTGTGTTGCAAAAGTAGTAGGAACTGGTACACAAGAGTGCCCTCGCGCAGTTGTCAAGGTAACAGTAACAAACATGTTAAATTACATTTTTTACTAATTTCCCATATATGTAGCATCTGAGTGTAAGATGCACCCTCGGCCAAACCAGGAAAAAAAAGACTTATGCTCAAGAAAAAACAGTATGTAGTGCTGGCAAGCAACCATCATCCAACATCTAGTCACTGTTATCTAACCGTAATTAGACATCAAGCCGACGTGTCTAAATTAAAGTAATTTTCAAATCTCAATCCAAGGTTTTGCAATTTTCAAATCTATATTTTGCAATCCAATTTCATCCAATGTCGGCATACAATGTAGTTCCAACCAAACACAAATCTCAGATGACTGCAATAGCTGGCAACAACAAACCGAACACAGAACAAGGCGTATTATGCTTACTTCTGTCACTATTGTGTTATCAGGTAAGCAGGTACTTTCTTGATCCGTTGATCTTACGGTCTTGGAACTTCAAATAGGTATTGCGCTGGATAACTGGCTCGGCCAAAGTATCTGTCCTAATTGTGGTCTGAGCCGTCATGAAAGCTAAAATCATTGCTGAACATCCAAGTAACAGCAACAATAATGACTCAGATAATGATGAGAGGGAACCTGGCATGCTTGATGCCAAAATCCCCAACTGTTAAACTTGGACACTGAAGATGAGGAATTTGATGGATTTGTGGAAATGCGGGTGTATTTTTCTGTATTTGTTACAAATGGACAAATTCTGAGTTACTGTGAATGAGGTTTCACTTTTACAGCTATTTTATTATGCGCCTTAGAACTTGGTGTGCCTTACGTATGAAAATATACATTTACATACATAATTCATTTTTATCGTGCCTTATAACCCCTTGTGTTTTGCAAAGCAAGGTATGTTATCGACAGGATATAGGGTTGGCATCTGTACCGTCAGTTGAGTAAATGTAAATGCAACCAATCATCTGATTCGCTCAACAAATTAACTGGTGAACATTTTGCTTCTGCTATCGATTGTTTCTTCTTGAAGAAACTGTGTGTGTGTGTGTGTGTGTGTGAGTGATTGTGTGTGTGTGTCTGTGGGTGTGTGCTTGTGCGAGTGTGCGCGTGCGTGCGTGTCACAAGTGTGCAAGTTTCGGTCACCTCCAAGGTGCCTGTTGTATCTAATACAATTGAGGTGATAAAAAGAAATTTCCTCTTGGTGAGAGGTGTCATCCAGCGAACCTGTGGTGTGCGTCTCATCAGATAAACACTTAGATCCATCACATCTCCAGTGACACTTTGCATCACATCGCTATGTTCCACAGAGACACGACCTTTACAGATTTGCATTTGAATAGAATAGAATAGAATAGAATAGAATAGGATGATTTTATTGTCATTGTGCAGCACAACAAAAGAGTTGTGGGACAACGAAATCATGGCGCAGCTCCAGTTCAGAATTAAGTTAGTGATCAGTGCAAGTGACAGGTACAGCAGCATCGAGACAACAGCAGGGGTACGGGACCGTCTGGGACGGTATTGTAGAATGTCCCGAAGCTCTTGACTGCTGAATTTGAGGTTTGGAAGTGAGTGGGCAGAAGGAAAATACAAGGAAAATACAAAAAAGAGCAAAATGAATGCAGAGCTGCTGGCCGCCGCAACTGTGCGCGCTGCCATCTTGGTTCAGACACACCTTATTTCTTTCATGTTTGATGATGTCAAAGTCAACTGTGGATGAGAGGCCAGAGCACTGCTTTCTCATGCGCCAAGATGTTATAGAGCCACAGAACTCTTGAAATTCTATTTTGTTTTACATCTGATATTTCAGCCCCTCCTTTCCTGTTTTTTTTTTTAAGAAATCTATTGAAATGAATTCATAAAAAGGACAAATTGTTTATAGATTTGCGTTGCTAAAATCCAACAATAAAAATAGAATCAACATGAAAATAAGGTAAGTATGTTAATTGTGCTCACCTTCATAATATGACAGATGAATCACTCTGAAAACGGCAAAGAAAAGTGTCGAGAATGCACTGTCCTCAGTAAGGACAGACAACTATTCATGCAACCCTTGCCAGTGCAAAGACCCCAACATACCTGCCTTCTTTCAATTACGTAAGATTGCCAAAATTCGGTCGTTTCTATCCATGGCTGATGCAGAGATTCTAATTCATGCATTTGTTTCATCTAGATTGGATTTCTGTAATGTTCTGCTCTCAGGTCTGCCTCGCGCCGGTACTAAAAGTCTTCAGATGGTTCGGAACGCAGCTGCTAGAATCTTAACTAAAACAAGAGAATTCGAACACATTACACCAATCCTGGCCTCCCTTCATTGGCTTCCTATCCATGTTAGATCAGACTTTAAGGTGCTTCTGCTGACCTACAAAATTCTAATTGGAGGTGCTCCAGTATACCTCTCTAGAACCTATTCTTTAGACCCCATATTCCGGCTCGAGCTCTCCGGTCTCAAAATGCAGGGCTACTGCATGTACCCAAAGTCAATAAGCAGTCTGCAGGTGGCAGGGCCTTTTCCTATCGGGCCCCGTACTTATGGAATAACCTCCCTGCTGACATCAGATCCTCTGAGTCTGTTGAAACCTTTAAATCAAAACTAAAAACTCATCTTTTTAGCTTAACTTACAATTAGTTTCCTGAATTTGACTTTTTATGTACCATTTACTGCATGGTGGGTCGGTTTCTGTCTCAGTAGGCTTACCAATACCATCCTGCCGACGAGATTTTACTTAGATTACTATTTATTGTTGTTCATCGCAACTGATCAACCCGTGCTTCTTTCTAACCCTCTGTTTTTTTTTTTGTTCTACAAGCTCATGAGCACCCGAGCTGTGTGCCCCTCTTCCTCTTCTCTGTCTCTCTCCCTGTTCTCCTCCCTGTCTTTCTTGTCCAAGGCATCCCCGCTGCATCATCACCCATCTGCATGCTCCGCTCCCCCATCTATCACTGCCAGTTCCGGAGTCTGAAGTCAATGCGATGGTGGTCATGGCTCTGGTTTGGCTTTCTCCTGGTGGCATTCTGGAAGCTGCTTGGCGTCCTCTTCGCTACATTATAAAACTACATCATGTTTGATATTTGTTATGACTGTTGTATATTGTCTGTTTTTCTGTACACAACATCTATTGCATGTCTGTCTGTCCTGGGAGAGGGATCCCTCCTCTGTTGCTCTCCCTGAGGTTTCTTCCTTTTTCTCCCTGTTAAAGGGGTTTTTGGGGAGTTTTTCCTTATACAATGCGAGGGTCTAAGGACAGAGTTGTTTTATTGCTGTACAGATTGTAAAGCCCTCTGAGGCAAATTGTAATTTGTGAGACTTGGCTGTACAAATAAAAGTGACTCGACTTGACTTGACTATGAGTCGTGCAATGCATGGGTAGAAACTGGCCCGTAAGCTGGAATCAGGGCCGTTGTCTAGCGGGACTATTTCATTGCGCATCACCGATATGGCCCAGGACATAAAGAGTCAGCTGATTGACAGAGTGAAGAAGGGGAAATATGCTTTACAGTTAGGCGAATCCTCGTATCAAACTGTGCCCAGCTGCTTGTTTTCATTAGATATAGTTTTGATGGAAAACTTAACGAGGACCTGCTATTTTGCGCCTTGCTGGAGGGAACATGCACAGGTGAGGACATGTTCACTAAACTTGACAACAAACTGGAAGAAGAGGGACTGTCTTGAGATGAATGCATCGACGTGTGCACAGACGGTGCTGCAGCAGTGCTGGGGAAAAAGAAAGGACTTGAAGCAAGAGTCTTACAAGTGGCTCCCCACATAAAATTCATGCACTGTATTATCTACAGAGAAGCTCTAGTGAGTAAAACGCTTGACCCAGAGCTGAAAAGTGTCCTGGAGACTGCAATAAAATTTGTCAACCACATTAAATCACGTCCACTCAACACCAGGCTCTTTGCCACTCTCTGCAAGGAACTGAGATCGCAGCATGAGGGCCTGCTGTTCCACACAGAAGTCAGATGGCTTTCCCGCGGAAATGTTCTCAGCTGCCTGTTTGAGCTACGGGACGAGGTGCGCTTACCTCTGATGGAGCATGGGTCCCAGCTCGCTGACCACCTGACTGACCCTGACTGGTTAACAAGGCAAGCATATCTGTCTTGCATTTTTGACAGACTAAATGGACGTAACCTGTCATTGCAAGGTGAAAACACAAATATCATGTCAATGAGTGATAAAATCTGCGCATTCAAGAGAAAAGTGGATCACTGGATTGCACAAGTTGAAATGGGCAGGACTGACATGTTTCATGAGCTGGACGAATTCATGGACGAAAATTATCTGAGTGTTTATGTTGTGAAGTCTATCACTACCCACCTTCAAGCCCTGATAGAACACTTTGATAAGTATTTCCCTGAGGAAACGGCTCCGGAATAATGATCACAATTCACTGTAACCACCGCAAGTCATCTGTCAGCTGGCATAGAGGACGCGCTGGTTGAGCTGTCATGTGACCGCACTTTAAAGACAGATTTTTATTCCAAGACATAAGATCACAATTCACTGTAACCACCGCAAGTCATCTGTCAGCTGGCATAGAGGACGCGCTGGTTGAGCTGTCATGTGACCGCACTTTAAAGACAGATTTTTATTCCAAGACGCTCTCTGAATTCTGGATTACAGTGGGGAGGGAAATTCCATGGCTATCCATGGACATGCTGGACATACTGACGCTGTTTGGGTCCACATACCTGTGAGAAAAGACTTTCTCTGAACTGACGTAAATCACAAATAAATACAGATCGCGTCTAAATGTGAAGGATGATCTCTGTGTGGCCATCTCCACAACTAAACCAAGAATGGACTTGCTGTGTTCCGCTGAATGAATCCAATTCATTTAATGAGATTAATGCTGAAATATAGTTGCTAAAATGTAAATTTGCGCAGCAACAATGCACATTTGTTTACAACAGTTTGTGGATATTATCCTGACTGAGATATTCTTCTGTTAAAGTGGAAATTAAAGTAATGTTCAAAGTTAAGTTTGCATATGACAACAATAATGTGCACTCATGTTACATGGATATTATTTTGACTGAGGTATTCTGCTTTTATCACATAGTAAATTTCTATATGTAAAATCACAACAGGCTGCTCTGTTCTTTTGTTTTGTCATTGAGCCCATGTTTGGAGAAGCCTAGTGCTTTTGGCCGGTGCCCACATTTTATTTAATCTTTTGAGTCACATCCAAGGATAGTGGGGGTCGCCAGTCTCTAGCACGGTTATTTTGGGGGGTAATCTTAGGGAAAACTTTGGGAACCCCTGCCCTAATGGACTCTTTTAACTTTCTTTCTACTATTTCAATCTTGTATTTCTCAGCAATTAGCAGTAACTGGTCCTTAGTTAATTCATCCACCATAGATGCCATATCTACACCTACTGATGAAATAGAGACACAAAGAAAAGAAAAACCACTCAGCTGGAACCACTAATTAAGTCTGGGGCAGCCAAACCAACATGGAACCTCCCCAGCCCTGACTGAACAACATGTCAGGGACCCCATAAATACCTTAACTCCCTCAACTTGACTTAAGCAACTGTTTCCAGTGACCCTCTGTTACATCATGGGCGTGCTCCCGAGACAACCGTAAACCCACTTTTGCGGCCACACTAAAACTCCCCAAGACCAGCCCCCCTGATGGAAACCAGTCTTCTTAGCCTCACAGGGTTGGTTCAATACCACAATAAAAGACTGTCCCCACCAAACCAAACTTGAAGTTCCAACCTAAAATTTTATTCATAACAAAACATTACAAATCCTTAAGTCAAAACTAAACCTGAGGACAAAATGCTCTACTACTTCCAAACTCCACCGACCAAAACCCTCCTCAAAACTGACATCCAAAGGACAAGTCACATGTGGAGCTCCCAACACTGGCAACTACCTAACTGAATTCAACAGGTGCTACAAAAAAAGCCAATCAGTAAATAACAAGGCTCAGACCCATCAGGTTGAGCTTAAACAAATTACACCTTTCAAAACTAACTAGACATTCACCAAATAAATTCAAACAATCGGACAAGCCCCCATTTTGTAAAAAAATTGGCCAGTTCATGGCAAAAAGGAAACCAAATGTGAAATAACGAATCAAAATGAATTTATTATGTGGAGAGTACCGAACAGCGAGACAGGAGACGTGGGTAAAGTCAAGCCAGTTCACTCTCTACATTAACGGCAGCAATAGCAACTTAAATCAACCGGTCTCTACATAACCTTTGAACCGGAAATACGTAACTACCATCCCTTAGAGGTGCAGTAGCTCACTCAGTGAATGTCTCTAATTCAGTCTGTTATTGTGGGTCACCACAATTAAATAATTTTACCTTGAAAATAAATAATGCTTAAATTAGTCAAATAGAGATTAGATAATACTAAACAAATCTCATATCAACTTAGATACAAATAACCAAAAAATAGGTGTGAACTGTTGTGTTAAGGGTCAGTCATGTATGCAGTACATGGATGAGTGGAGCATGCTGTGTGAAATCTTGAATGCAGCAGGCACTGAAACTCAGCCCCACATTGCAGGTGGAAGCCTGACACCAAGTCCCAGTCTGCAAGCAGCTAGACCGCGCCAGCAAGTTGCTGGCAGCAACTGGTCAGACAACCCACAAATTGGCCCGACGATCTGTCCCAACCTCCACCCAGGGGAGTCACACAGCCAATGGACAGACAGAGGGGCATTTCTTTATTTATCTATTAATTCATTCATTTATCTATTTTCCCCCACTTGGAAAATGATTAAAAGATGACAATGAAAATGAGATGACACTAAAAACTGCTGAGGAAAAATGAATCATATTTACATTCAATACATATTTTATATTTTCCAAAACCACTGGATGGCGCAGTAGAGGGACGAGAGAGCTTAATGCGGTCAAAAGCTGCGGGCTGCTAACCAAATGGTCTAGATAATGTTCCTCTCCATCATCGGCTCGTTATTCTGTATGCGTCTGAAGTCCAGGTTGCTCAAGTCCAATGTTACAAAGTTTCCCTGCAGGATCAGTTCAGAAACTGCTCGACCAACAGCGGGTGAATGCTGCAGGCCATGGCCACTGAACCCAGTGGCAAAGTACATGTTGCTCACATCTGGGTGCAAACCAATGATGCCATTTTGGTCAAAGGTGTTGTAGTCATAGAAACCTGCCCAAGCACTGGTAACCTGCGCAAACCAACAATGACAAAACAAAACAAACAAGGTCATATTATAAATCATCCTTGAGTTATTGAGTTACATGTCTTAGTGTTTAATACTTACACGAAAAACTACGAGGCTATTTTGTAACTGCGCGCAATAGCATGTATGAGATATCTTGGCAGTAACAAGGGGAAACTTAATCTACCCCAGTTTGGATAGGACATCCTCTTTAGTATTTCTCAAGTAGCCATCAAATAAAACACACAAAGCAAAGAATTAAGCCTCATAAATGCATATGTAGCTATACCTTAAGGGACTCAAAAGCTGGAACACGATGAGCCAGATGGGGCCAAACTTTATCTTGAAAAAACTGGTGGTCTACCTCTAGGTTGTCTGTATCTGGCTCGTCTGCCTAATAACAAAGACAAAGGACAGAATCTAAATCAATATGTTGACAACCAGAAAATGTACACCAATACAAAATACAAACCTTTTCTGGTGATGCACCCGCAATGTAATTTCCACCTAAACCTTCTCGCCTGAAGTAAGCTCCTGAGTAATCAATCAGAAATGGTGTGTCCAGACCTGGACCATTTGGGCAGTTCAGAACGTAGACATACCTGAAAAGGAGATGGAGGAGGAGATGGAGATTTTTATTTTCACAACTGGACTGCTTGTGCTTACATTTGGGAACCAAAGAGATCGCAGTAACATCACAGAAACGTTATTAGAAAAGTTACCTTGAACACTTGGGAGTTCTTAAGGGCTCTCTGATCATCTGAGATACATCCCCATCAATACGAAAGTTGCGCCAACAAAATAAATAGTCATCTTATTTCAATATTTTATATCTGCATCAAATCATTTCCAAACACATTTCAAAATATGATATATGATATTCATAAATTACCAGTACATAAATATTTTTTCAAAAGAGCTGCGCAAGATATGTCAAAGGGTTGCATGAGGCATGAGAGCAAGCCTGTTGTATTGTTCAACACACCTGCTTGCATTCAAACTCCTTTTCCCAGAGGAGTTTGAATGCCAGTGTGGCTTAGTGTGCTGAACCCACCACACCATCTCACTTCAAGGCGATCTTCAAGCCTCAATATGCATGGTTTTTGACAAAAGGTAAACATGACAATGTGAACAGGGGATAGTTCTCGTGGAGGCATTCTGAGCCAACCTTTTGCGAGGCTCAACTGGGACAGCAAAATGACTCAGGGGATTCTGGGTTCCACTGCTGATGCCAACCATCTCTGCCAGTTTACTGGAAAAAGCTCCGGCAGCATTCACCACAATGGCACACTCCACAGGTTGGTATGACAGACTGTTGGGTATCTGAACCTGAAAAAGGGTATTATCATTATCATAAGTGGGGACCCTACAAAGCTACATTCACCGGTATGCAGAAGTTGTCCATTTTAGCTTGAACATATCCTTTTTTTAAACAATCTTTGGAGTCTTATCTTATGATAAACATAACTAATTTACCACACATAGAAACTATCACTCTTACATTGACAGAATGAATCCTCTTGACAAAAATATCATCACGATCATCTGATGTGGCTCGGTTTATTTCATAATTGAAACCTGTTAAGGTAAATGATTATCAGCAATTGACAGAAAAATACAAAGGAAATTCATGTTAACCATCCAGAAATTTATACTGACAGTCTTTTAACATAATGGAGGTTAACGATAGCTGCCATGGACTAAATTGGACAACATTTCTCATTGGAAATACACAATGAGGTCATAGGCTGTAGTGGTGCTATCGATTGTTAAGTCATGGGATTTATTTCTAGACCATGTCACTACTACTGAAATGTTCTAAAAAAACATTCAAACTCAAACAACCTTTTTCTCCTTTACTAATATGAGTGAATGAAGTCTTAGAACAAACCTGTAACTTCTCCATGGTAGTGAGAGACACCCAAAGAGATGGCCTTTCTTTTAAAAGCGTTCAGCAAAGTCCAGGGGTCAAACCAACCCTCATTTTCCAAGCCTAGAAAGAGGCACACAAATGCATGTTTGTGATGTTTCTGAAAGGACATGTTGGAAACTTGTTCACTATATTTTGTCCAAATCTGATAAAAATGTTAAAATACAGTCACAAGACAATTAAGTACAGTAAAGTACTGGATGGTGCTATTAAATTCACCATCACTGAAAACTTCACATTTCATAAGCTAGTAGTAAGTATCTTGACATCCTAAAAGATGCACTTCAACTCCAATATACTTGTGGTATCTCTTTGCACATGTCTTCATGAGTGCTTGATCATCAGATATTCTCACTTGATCATCAGATATTCTCACTGACTCACTGACATCTCAATTTTTATGATTGCCTTTGGTTATTGTATCCTCCTCCTTGAAAAAGCGAGCCACGAGAAACGCAGGTGCATCATTTACAACTCACCATATGAGGCAAGGGCAACATCGTCTGAGTTGATCCAGGGAAATTTCTCCTTTAGTTGTGTTGGAGAGAGAAGGGACACTTTGGCACCAGCAGATCTGAAGTTTTATATGTAGAGTCTCAAAAAATACATTGAAAATACATGTGTACTTGATGATGGTATAGTGTTTCAGAGAACGTTGTCAGGGATGACTACACCTCATGATGGGATTTGATAAATACAATACAATACAATACAATTTAATTTGTATAGCGCCAAATCATAACAGGAGTTATCTCGTAAACTATGATAATTTTAGATGAATACATTAATGATTGTTTATCAGCAGAAAATGAATTAGAATTTGAACCTCTGAGTGTTGTAGTTCTCTTCCATGATGTGTGCAACCTTCTCATTAGCCAAGAAGAGATATCCTGACTGGTTAAACTGCAGATCTATTGGTTCCTCATTCAGAACTCCAAGATGATCCTGCAAGCCAAGAAATGTGATTTGTGCAAAAATTGGTGCAAAGCAATCATGACAACCCCAAAAAAACCCACAACAACATCTATGGCAACTATATGTACACAATGTGTGTATGTACACAGACTTTTGATGATTCACAGTCCCATCATCGATTACTAGCTTGCCGTTAACTAAAAGCATATTCCTGGGACAAGTGGTTTCAAACTTACATTTATATTCCTCATGAATTGCACCGACTCCATAGAGAGGGAGATGTTCTCTTGAAGGGAGAACTGCTGCCGGATCCCACCAGCTGACAGCACTGTGGAGGCTTTGGAATACTGAGCAGAGTAAAACACAGACACGAACTGGGTGATGAGCTCCACAAAGTCAAGTATGCAGAGTGGATAGTAAACAACTGTGAAACATATGAGCTGATATGAAAACTTCTGAGCTCAAACAATAAGCTGAAACTTAACGTTGAATACTAAAAATAGAATAAGATAAGAGTGAATAAAGGGGCTACTAGCAGACAAAAACAATGTATAAAAAAGCCAGTGCAAGGAAGTGGGAAAAACGTTTATATATCAACATTGGCTTCAACATAGGTTACGTATACACAAATACTGGGTTTGCCCCTAGTGCTCTGTCATTCTTTCATTCATTTTCTCGACCCGTTTAGTTTTCACAGGGTACACTGTGGACAGATCTCCATTCCATCACAGGGCACACATTGACAGACACCACCCTCTCACTCAGTCCCTCCGGTAATTAAGTATCACCAATTACCCTTCTGTGCATGTTTGGAGTACCAGAAGAAAACAAGAGTACACGCATAAGTCTAGTGAGTAAGTAAAGGTTATCTTGACACATCAGCTATGCTATTGAGCTAAAGATTATAAATGGTTGTAAAAACTGAAAACACTGTCTCTGACCGTTGGGTCTCTCTCCACGACTAAAACATGCACCCCATCTCGTGCATTTTCCAACTGCTTCAGCCAGTACGCAATTGACCATCCCATCACACCTCCCCCTACAATCACGATGTCGGCATGATCAGGGGGTAGATTGAGGTTTATTTCCAAGGGTGTCCAGGCACCCCCAGGAAGAGCGTCTGCAGCCTTCTTCCTCATAGCTTGTAGCTCGGACTCCAGATCTAACACACAAGAAGAAATATTTCAGCTGCATCGCAATGTCAGCTATCAATCAAAAACTGATAGTTGAGGAACAAATCAGTCAGATTAATACAATCCAATTTCCTAAATTCCAAATGTGCTTGAAAGGCCTTAACAATCTAAGTGATGGAGGGAAAAAAAAACATTCACTCCAGTATCTGGAGAACCGCTGGGAACACGTCACTCCTATCATCTTGTCACAACGCAACAAGTTTTAACACACGAAGGTCAAGTCAAGATGTCTATATGTCTGCTGCAACTACAGAAGTGAAGCAGGAATCACAAAAGTCAGACAGACACGAGGGGAAAGTTTGAGCACCAAATAAGATTCTACTGGTAGTTTGGATTTGGAGCTTGAACTGTTATTTTGTGCATCATGCGCATACCCTTGTCATGAACAACAAACACAGAAATGCAAATGATGCTTTTGAGGTAAAGGCCATTTAAGGGGGAAACACAGCGACTGCACGTAAGCTTAGCATCAATGAATCATTGGTGAGACCCTCGAGGTGGAAGCAGGAAGAATTAAATCAATGTAACAACATGTTAGAGGCTTTCAGAGGACATAAAAGCAGATGGCTTTTGTGTTGGTGCTGTGTCTCATTTTGTAACCCAACATGTTACTATTGTGTTGGTGTTCTGTTGATGTCAGACTGCAAGTTTTCAGGCACTGTTTGAAAAAAACAAAAAACAAAAACATCTTTAATTAATACTATGTACAAAAAAATATTTTGTGTACTGTCTCTGTGTAAATATCTCATGTTAAAACATGAAAACCTGTGGTTTACATTCAGGTGCAACTTATATACTGGTATGTCCCAAGGTACAAATCGTAACTCGCATTTCCGCTCTTATCATGAACAAAACTATGGACCCACAGACGGCTTGTATCTAAAAAAAAAACCCCCGTATGTTGCGTTGCTTGTATGTCAAGGTACCAATGTATTTGGGTTCAGCTGTGTAGTGGCCAAACAGGTGAACACAGAAAAAAATGCAGTAAAATTTCCCCACGTTAGTGCAAATTGTTATTTACAGCTTACAATGAGCTCAATCTTGAATGGTCTTGACCTAATTCAGTGTCACTTCACCCTCCTTCGCACCACATCCACGCACCTTTGAAGAAGTCGCCTCGGAGAGGGGTGGCCGTGCCCAGCCATCGTCGGCCATGTCCATCGCACCGCACATGCCCATGCTTGGCTTGTGTGTAAGCCAGCAAGGTACCGACTGTCCGCACCTTTAAGCTCAGACTGCGCCACGCTGACATGTCCAGCTGTTGGGATTACCTTGTGTAAATGCAGAAGTAACAGCCATAATATGGATTACTAAGGAGCTTGCATGCAAAACACTTTTTCATTTTAACACAAAACTTTGATTACTCTAGGGTGCACCGTGACAAAGTTTTTCCAACCAAAAGTAGTTTTTTTGCCTCACAAAACTTTAAAATTTACAGTTAACATATCCAACTGAAAGAATCTTTCAGAAAATTCTTTTGGTCTTCATTATCACTATCGCTTTGGTTATTAATTGTGTTCATGCAAAGGCAGGGCGACTTCCTCTCCTTCCTCTGGCTGCTTCCTTCAGGAGGTCACCACCTGACTCTGATAAGGAATTTCCAGAGCATCTTAGAAACTCCTTATGTAATGATATTGCAACTCTGGATAGCTTTACCTTGGCCTCCAGCACTACCATGAAGAATTTAGGAATCATCTTCGATCAAGACCTGTCACTGAGTGCCCACATTAAACAAATGTCAAAAACCGCCCTCTTTCACTTACATAACATAACTAATGTTAGGCTCATGCTGTCACTAAAAGATGCTGAAAAGCCACTTCATGATTTTGTTACCTCCAGGCTGGATTGCAGTGATTCCTCATTCGGAAGCTATAGCAACAAGACACTGAAGCCTCTCCAGCTGATTCAGAATGCTGTAGCACGTCTACTGACAGGAACAAAGAAAAGAGACCACATCTCCCCAGAGTTCCCTTCTCTGCACTGGCTGCCTAAAAAATCGAGAACAGAATTTAAAATCCTTGTCCTCACTTACAAGCACCTTACCGGCATCCTTGTCTCGTAAATGCATGTTACTAATTGGGCTTCTTCCCCACAGTTGTCTTGTGCTTTATTAACCCATAGCCGGATTAATAAAGCACAAGACTGTTATGATTCGATGACACAAAATAAACTGACTTGACTTGACTCTATCCGTCCAATCATCCAACCAGTGTCCTGGTGTCCAATTTATCCACTTTCTTTCATGCATGTCCAAACCCCCTCAATGTTGCCTATCTGACTTTATCTCCAACTTAGCTGTTCCTCTAACAATATCATTTTTGATCCAGTGTAGTAGCCTGGTCACACTCAAAAGAAAAGCTCAGCATCTTAAGATCTGCCACCTCCACCTCTACTCCCTGTTCCCAAACCAAACATCCAGGCAGGTCTCACTCCTACCTGTTTAACATTCCTTTTCAGTCTAGCGGCTATTCTCCTGTCACAGATCACTCCTGACACCCTCCCTCACCCATGCCACCATGCCTGCACTCTGTTCTTCACCTCCCTTGCGCACTGTCCATTACTCCGAATGTTTGGCCCAAGGAATTTTAAGTCTTCCCAATCTCTAACTCACTGCAACTTCACTTGTCCACTTCCCTCACCCTCATTCATACACACGAATTCTTTCTTGCTCATGCCGATTCTCATTCCTCTGCTCTGCAGTGCTATGAGCGAGTACTTATTCAAATTGGTTGTAAGGAGGTTAGGTCTGGTTGGAAAGGGAATATCACTGATAGTCTCTGGATAGATTTCGAGACGCGTGCTAAACCCTTGAAGACATCTGCTTTCGCGAGGTACATAATCTCTAATGATTGAAACTGTCACTGAGTAAGCTTATTCTGAATCACAAACGTTTGTAGTTCAGTCAAGGCGAAGGCTCTTACCTGCACCTGGGCAGGGTGAGGCGTTCTGAATGAAGTCTGAATGTGGCACGTTTCTCCTACGTCTTCTCCGTCTCGATAAGACTGCTGACTCTTCTTCATCTAAAATTCTTCGGTCTTCACGTCACTATCGACGCACTTGCGCCCTCTAGTGAAAATTTGTCGCCTGCTCCTTGTTAAGCGGGTTAGGTGAATCAGTCAAGTACCAAACCTGATCGGACGCCATCCGGAACTGGCATACTAGCATTATGCAGAGTCTAACTTTAATTACTTTATATGCGTGTTCCCCCAAAAAAACCAAATGCTCTTTTTAGTTTATGGATTACTCAACACATGAAGGGATAGAGAGAAGATGTTGGACATGGTGCTGGCAGGTAGGAATAAGCAGAAGGCCACCTTGTTCAGGTCAAAGATTGACCTTTTTCTTCCTGTACACTATATAATCCAACTGTGTGCAACTTCCTCCACTCTTATTAGTCACCCTATGCTCTTCCCTAATCTGGAAATACTTATGGAACTCCTCTGTCTTCTGTAAATTCTGCTGGGCCAAAGGAATAAAAATTGACCTAATAGAACAAATTTGATCCCACGGTTATCATTGTTATTGTAATTACAGTTTGTAATTATTGCTGTTTCCTTTGGCAGGCAGTAGCCAGAGTGACGTGATGCTTACGCTACTTCCTCAATGGTTGGTCCAGATCAGGGGTGCCCAACACGTCGACCGCGGTCTATCAGTCAACCTCAGAGGTAGTGTGGGTAGACCGCGTCATGCAGATGTACACAGACCGGCATGCACATGCGCGCACAACGACAGGTATGCTCAGGCGCACACAACGGCGCCTTCCTTGCTTGCCAGTGAGTTATCGTTTGATTTAGATTCTAAATTGAAACTCAGGTCCCAAAAGGAAGCTGAGTTTTTTTAAAAAGGAAACTCAGCTCCCAGTGTTCAAATTGGTGTCCATCACCATGGATGGAGCACGCGATGGTTGGCCGCTTGAATGGATTTATTGCCAAGTGCAGGGAGGACGACACTTTTCCGGACCTCCTTAATTACCACTGCTTATTACACGGCTTGTGTAAATGCTTGGTTCTGATTGGCCGATATTGGTCACGTGAGCGGTCATTATTTTCGTATAATGACCGCTCAACTATCAATAACGGACCGCTGCGAAATCAAAGACTCAGAGTTGAACTTCCTGCATTCATATCAATCCGCGCCAAAGCGTCTAGTTCCACTCTGGATTGTTTACGTACTGTTGCCCGCGTCACGCTTCGTCACGGAGCAAACATGAGCAGTTTAAAAATTATTTTCAACATATTTTGGAAGCATGAAACTTTCTATGCGTGGGTAAGTATGATACGTGTATTTCAAGCTGCGGCGACAAACACACGTCGGAAGAAGTGACAGAAGCGCGAACGTAAAAGCAGAGTACCTGTAGCCGTTACGGCACTATTTTCTCGCGGAGGCGAAAATATCGTAGCCTACACTCATGCAGAAAAATGAAAGTAGCCTTGTTATGAA
>OMPJ01045227.1:0-11071 GCA_900312935.1 Carapus acus
AGGAGGGTCAACTGGTGTTTACATTCAGCAGGAAATTGGAATTTTCTGTTTCTCTTTTTGCTCTCCTGTTTGTGTGGGACTGGGCTCTGGCTGACGGATATTTACACTCCAAGTTCTCCATAACTTGTTTTGTAGGATTTCCGTGATCCTTAGTTTTCTGCTTTTCACCCTTTGACCGGTGACTTTCCGTCAGTATTGAATACTAGATTTATCTCACAGTAACTTTGCTGCTCATGAATAACAGACCACATCTTTTTATAGTGGAACTATTTTAAATGCCTGCCCGTCAACGTCGGCGACCAAAAGCCGCTGGCCGGCCTCCAGCTGGCCGCTCAGCACGCCAACCACCACAATTCCTGCTCTCACATATAATTAGCAGATATCTTGTTGGATGGAAAGATCGGCGGAAACAAAGGAGAACTGAGCCGGACTTTATTTTTAGTGCTGCGAGGGGAAACGGAGCAGCAGCAGCAGCGCGGCATCCAGACTGGTCCGTCTGAGGGGTCAAAGGTCAAACGGAGCGAGGATTGGCCGTGTCACCTGATGAGGATGGTGTTGAAGTTGCCCGTCTCCCAGTCCAGGCCCTGGTTCTCTGCCCGGGCCAGGCCGAAGCCCACGGCCAGGAACATCAGGGTCAGCGTGGCCATGCGGGTGAAGACAAAGCTGATGGCCCACAGGTCGAACCTGGGGGGGGGCACACACACACACACACACACACATACGCAGGAGAATTACTCCAAAGCTGCCCAATAGGCCTGAAAATGTCCCACGTCATCATCCAAGATGGCCGACCAGCACAACGTCCGACTCAGAGAACCGCAGACTTGGCAAGAATCCTCCCAGGATGACCTTTGACCTTGGTGCCATGGCGGTTTCAACACCTTAGCTGGTGCTGAGACCGTCAGAACCAAGTCCAGGTGTCGGCCCAGGTGTGGGGCGAGGGGGGGGATCCAGCCATTGCCTAGCAACCGCCGCCAGCTGGCCTCCTTGGGGGGAATGAGCGCCAACACAGCGGAAATGAAAACGTGTCGCTGCTCCCTCGCCTGCCGGCTTTGGGTTTGAGTCAGGCCGAGGGAGGTTGCGCGTGATTGGCCGCAGCCCGAGCTGGTTACTGAGACGGGATCGGGACCCGAAAACGCTTTGCAGAAAAGGTGGAGAACTCGGGAGGGGACACACACATTTTCTGGTGGTTCTCGTCGGTGAAGTAGAAGAGGCGGGCGATGTGGAAGCCGAGCTCAGACACGTACTGGAGGAAGAGGAGAACCAGGCCCACCCGGGTCAGACTGGGGAGAGAGAGAGAGACGGGGGAGAGGGAATGAGTCACGCCTACAGAGACCCTGTTTGTGTGCGTGTGTGGTGTGTGTGTGTGGAGTAAATACAGTCAAAGCTGCTGTTGTTATTTAGCTACATCACTCTAAAATTAGTGCAACAAATATGGCTTCTTTTTGACCTTTGACCTCTGACCCACTTACTTTAACATGTAGGCGGCGGCCACGTGCAGCAGGTAGAGGCAGATGTACTGCAGCTGACGAGGAATCTCCTCCTGGGGGACAGGCAGACGCTCAGAAAGGTAACGTCACACATACACACACGCTTGCACACACACTCTTGTCCGGCTCCCACGGCCCTCACACTCACCTTGCGTACTTTCTGGAAGTAGAGCTCAGGCAGGGCGTGGAGCCAGTAGGCCAGCTGAGTGAGGTAGAAGAACTTCACCTGAAACCTGAGCCAGGAGAGGAGAGGAGGGGGGACGAGCGAGAGAGAGAGAGAGAGAGAGTGTGAATGCGACCTTGTGGGACCTTCAGGGTCTCCAGGAGATGGCAGCAGGGTTTCAGTACCTGAGGTGTGAGTGGGGGTAGTTCTCCCAAAGGCTGCTTGGATGGAGAAGGTATCCTTCCTGTGTGAGGGGCAGGAGAGAGGCTCTGAGTGTGTGTGTGTGTGTGTGAGTGTGTGCATGCATGCATGCGTGAGTGTGTGCATGCATGCATGCGTGTGTCTCACCGTGATGAGCACGTAGAGGCTCCACACGCTGGACACCAGGTGGAACACACACAACTGGCCTGACTCGTTGAACTTGGTGTTTTTGCTCTTGGAGAGGTGGAGGCGGCGGTTGATTTTCTGGAGGAGGAAAGAAAGACAGAGGACAGGCTGGAGGTCACGGGCTGAAGGTCAGAGGCTGGAGGTCAGGCTGGAGGTCAGGCTGGAGGTCTCTGGCTAACATGTGGAAACCCTGTAGCACCAAAGATCAGCTGTGTGGAACCAGTCTAGTTCTTCCATCTCTGTTTTTGCCGGGTGTGTTTTCCTGGCCGCTCCCTCTCACAGCTTTTGGAAAACATCTGGAAAACACCTGAAATATGTGTGTGTGTGTGTTTGTGACACACACTCACATCGAGCAGATACTCCTGCACCACGGCGTGCAGGATAATGGAGATGAAGAAGTAGAACAGGATGGTGGCACAGTCCTTGTAGCCGTACTGGTACAACGTCACCTCTCCCTCTGTACACACACACGCACGCACGCACGCACGCACGCACGCACGCACGCACACACACGCACACACACGCACACACACGCACACAGAGGAGAGACGAATAACATGTTCATGCTCACAGTCATGTTTGCTTTTGATTGTTTTTTTTTTTAATCATAGTTTAGGTGTAGAGGTGCCACTGCTCTCTCTCTCCCCAGAGGTCAGAGGTCACAGGTGTGTGTGTCCTACCTGGGGACTGTGCGCTCACGTTGTACTGCGGCTGGATGAACTGAATGGCCGTCTTGGCCGTGGCCTGAGGAGCAGAGCAGAGCGTTATTGGCAACGTCTCTCAGCAAAAGGCACCTTTGGAGGAATGTGTGTGTGTGCCAGTGCGTGTGCGCGTATGAGTGTGTGTGTGTGAGTGCACAAGTGTGCTCTGGTGTTGCCAGGAAGCAGCTGAGCCAACATGAGGCAGCTTATGACATCCGACAAACCAGGATGTGGAAAGGAATCCCTCATTCCTGATGTTTTCACTCTTTCAGGGGTCTGATTAGCGTTTGGAAACACACAAAAATGACCGAGACAAGCTTTTGACATCATTCAGGAGCTTATCCCGTGTGTGTGTCTGTCTGTGTGTGTATTCGTGCGTGCTAGAGGGGGTCCAGCTATTGAGGGTCTGGCAGTGTGACGCCCCCTGGTGGCACCCCACCCTTTCAATAGTGGTGCTGGGGGCGGGATCACCCCGCCGGTGCTGGGGATTCGATCAGTCTGTGTGTGTGTGTGTGTCAAACACTTGAACTCCCACACACACACACACACACACACAGTGCCCCCCCCCCTCCCGTGGGGTTCATCACGGCCAACTTTGAGCCGAGTTCCGTATTTACGCCCGGATGACAACGCGGCTCTTGGCGCGGCTAATGTGGAGCTCCCCGGGTGTGTGAGGGTGTAAAGTCTGTCTCGGGGCGTCCCGACCGGGACACGGACCGAGGTGGGGCGGCCCCGCGGCAGCTGGACCCTCAGCCGCCGCTGCTCTCAGATTGAGACGTGGCAGTTAAGCGACGCTGTCAAGCTAATGCTTCGGAAACGGAGTATTTCCGGTTTAACTTTTCAAAATACGACTTCACCTCGTTAAACGAGGTAGTGAGGCTCACCCACATGCTTTTACTTTGATATCTACTCCGCGACCACGCTTCCGTGTTGCGTTTGTGAGTTCGGTGAACTTTACCAGCAGGATCAAATTGTTGCAGCGGGATGTGTTTTGTTGGCGATTAGAAACAGGACACTGACGGGGTAAAAACACCGGGCGAGGCCGGCCAAAGTGGACAAAAGTCACTCGTTTCGCGTCCCAGTGGACGTTTAATTTAAACACACGCCAGTACCGTACCCCACCCCTGGTCCCATCCCGAGAACTGGGCTGAAATTTCCAGAGTCCCGTTACAACAGCTGATCACAGAATCGAACGTGGACGAACAGCAGCGCCCCACAGTTTGAAAATATAAATAGATATAGGACCAGGAAGAGAGGCAAAGTTTAAGCACGCAATAGCAAAAGCTGCCCGAGGCGCCAGAGACGGCAGCCAAACATTTATGACCCAGTTTGGGACAGAAATAGGAGCGTCGGCGCCGCGTTCATTGTTCGCTTAAAAGGCAAAACGAGCAGCCGAAGGGGGCATAACACCAAAGCTCGGCCCGGGATGAGTTTGAAAACTGTAAAACCGAGTTTTTTTTCCTCTCCGAATGCGTCCACCCGGGCGGCAGGGAGGCAGGCAGGCAGCGGGTTGGCAGCTCTGAGCGAAAAGAATGTGAATTCATCTCACCTCGAACATCAGCCCGATCAGGATCAAAATGACCAGACTGAAGACGATGTCAGCGTGGTTCTGAATTAAGAACTCCTGGCTGAAGAAGGGGTAACTCTTATTCCTGCGGCGGAACGCCATCGCGGCCGTGAGGGGCTTTGCCGACTACTTTATAAATCACAATTTTCTCTGTCTACGAAGTTGAGGAGTTAACTTTTCCAACGCGCTGCGCATGCGCCGCGCCTTAAAGGGAGAGCGCAGTAAATACCTTCTTTCAGCCCGTGTGTGTGTGAGTGTGTGTGTGTGTGTGTGAGAGAGACACACAGAGAGAGAGAGAGTCCACTGTCCCTCTTTTTGCTCTGTAACCTGCGCGTCCACATCGATTTCTGCTTTATAGCTGAAGTCCATACATACGATGTGGAGCAGTTGGTTCTCAGACTATGTGGGGAGGCCCCTAGGTGGTACGGCCCGAGGAGGCCACATGACAGCGACAGTTATCTCTGCAAACGTCTATGATTCAGTTAGACTTGTTTCGCTGAGTAATTTTACTTGTTTAGTTTTCAAAACCAGATATACAGTATTGGTGATGTAAGGCGTTTGATATTAATGATATCAGTCCCAAGTTATTTGAGGTCATAATTCATCCAAAGGGCCATAAATCAGAGGGTGTGCTGCTGGTTGGATTGATTTGTGCAGGCGTTGAAGTAAGTGGAGTAGCTGCATGTCCTCACCTGCTGTGTGTGGAGCCCACGCACATTGTCCCTCCTCACTCATCACGGCATAAAGATTTGAATGTACCGCCAGCAGTTTGCAATTGTTGAATTGTTACTTTCCTAATTCCTGAAATGTTAGGATTGTAGGTTGTTAGGATAGAATCACCTTTTTACACAACATTGGAATGATTGTCAGACACAGTTGCTGTTGAAAATTAATATTCTGGCTGCAAACACCACATTAGCTTCTAACACCATGTTAGCTTCTAACACCATTTTAGCTTCGAACATGATGTTAGCTTTAGCGCCTTGAGATAACATCTGTTACGATGTGCCACAATACAAATACAATTGAATTGAATGAATTGAACCTCACGTTAGCCTTTAACACCACGTTAGCTTGATGCTGTGGCCCTCCAGGACATATTTGCTGGCCTTGGAAAGTAGTTCCTCATTCATAAGAATTTCCTTTGTGCAGAGTATCAGCTGTCTAGTCACGTGTACCCAAATCAAGCTGGCAGATGTTTCATATTTGTGATATTTATTAAAAGTGTTCCTCCTTATCCTGAGCCACATTGGTCCTTATGTGCCCACAGCCACGACCAGTCACTCCCAGTCACCCCAGTGTGTGTTTATTGCTTTTTAAGAGCCACCAGTGGCGTAGTCTCAGTCAGACAGGCAGTAACCATAGTGGGAGAAAAACAGCAAACCCACAACAAACCCGCAGTTTGTTTATGGATTAAGAAACAACGCAAATGCACTCTAGAAACAGCACTGAAACGCACAGAAAAAACACATTACTACCAGCACTTAGTACAACTGCTTTGCTTTTGTGTCACAGCTGATGGGGGGATGAGGGGGGCTTATTGTTATGCCAGTAGGTGCCTGAGATACTTTCCCCCCAAACAAGAACTCAGATTTGAGACATTTCAGCAAATACATGATCAACATGTACAGGAAATGAAGGATAAATCATCAAACACAGTGTTGCCGTGGTGACGCCGCCCATCGCCACGCAGCCCATGATACCAAAGTCACAGGAAGTATTTCAGCTAGAGGAGGTGGGCGGCCATTTTTAGAGTGGGCAGTTTAAGAAAAGATGGTTGTTGTGCTTTTTGGAGGCTAAGAAAGCTGTTGAGAGCCCAGAGGTCAGACTCTGGGCCTCGTCGCCCCCTGCTGGAAGCTTGGTGAGCGTCCTATCGGCTGGCAGTCGCTACTAATGGAGGGTGCCCGTGTCCTACACGGGCCCCGACATCTACGAAGGCTTATTCAACGTCATCTACGGCCATTTCCGCAGTCTGGCAGTTGCCATGTTTGCACAGTCAAAGTTTGATCAGTAAAGTTTATTGTCACCATAAGCTGAGGAGCAGGTGGACAATTAACTTGATATCTGATTCTCTATTTCCTGGATGGAAGTGCAGACAAGGCGAACACACAACTGTCAGCTGACGGTTTGCAGCTTTGGGGTATTTGAATTTTAACTGTGTCGCCCTAGATAAGCGTAATTAGCGTAACTAGTGTCCCGAACCGATAAGCAAGAGGGACGTTCGGCGAGGGACCCTACGCTTGCCTGTGTGTGTGTGTGTGTGTGTGAGTAACTATGCAACTGTCGGCTTGCCTGTGAAACATATCAAATGACTCTGGTTCAAACAGCACCCAGAGTTCAGGCTTTCGGTTTCGCACAGTTCAATCATCCGTGGGACTTTAAAGGTATCGGTAATGGCCGCCGCCTGTGTCGAAGGTGAAACTCAGCTGGTCTCTAGTCCACAAGACTACACAGATAAAAAAGCAGCCCTCCAAAAAGCTGGTGTTCCTCCGGAATGAGTAACATCTGTCACGAGTCCTTCCCTGATTCCATCTGGAGGACGCTAGAAGTTTTGGTCGTCTTCTCTGCGGGACATGATCAGCTGCCTTCGTGGACCCGTCAGGTGCGGGACGTTGGTCGGGGAGTCCTGGACGCCGGAGTCCAGCTTGGGGGTGGAGGTGCACCTGGGCCCCACCCGGCCCATGAGGCCCAGCACGTCCCTGTGGAGGGCGGGGTCGCTGGGGACGGAGCTGAGGCGCGACTCCTGGTCCGCGGCCCCGGCGTCCCGGTCCAGACGGGGGTTGCTGGCGATGCTGGGGGACTGGGGGTCGGCGCTGAAGTAGAGGGTGGAGCTGGACTCTGTGGGGCAGAAGCAGGGCTCGGGACTGTCCCCGAACACCGACTTCCCCTCCGGCGAGCTGCGCTTGAAGTCGGAGGCGGGCGACTCCATGGGGCTCTCCGTGTCCATGCTGTCGTCCTCCTCGCCGTCCCGCCGCTCGGTGGACGTGGGCTCGCTCACGCTCTGGAACTCGTCCTTGCAGTCCGAGAGCGGCGCCAGGCCCTTCATCTTGGAGTCGGAGGTGGTCACGTCCTCGCAGCTGCCCCCCGCCGTGATGGTGACGCCCTCGTGGCTCTTGAGCTCCTGGTTGTACTCCTCCATGTCCAGCACGGCCGCCGCCCCCCCGGCCCCGTACGCCCTGTTGATCTTCCCCAGGTCCCCCGTCTTCAGGGCCAGCCGGACCAGGAGCCAGTGGTGGTGGTAGCAGGGGCAGGAGCTGTTGGGCTTGCCCCCGCAGGTCCCCGGGTGGTCCACCAGGGAGCCCGCCACGCCGGAGAGAGAGAAGCTGCCGTGGTTCTGGACGGAGGGGAACCGGAGACTTTTGTCCCCGATGGAGAAGAAGGACTCGCCGTGCTCCAGGCAGCCGCTGCCCATGGTGTTGGGGTTCGGACCCTGGGAGATCTCCGTGGACTTGGGGTGGAGGAAGCGGTAGTAGATGATCAGGGACGTGCCGCCTGGGAATGGCAGAGGGACAAACCCGCTCAGGATTAGTCCCCCGCTCTCCGCTCACTTCGGCTATTCTAGGGTGGAAGTTTCAAATTTAGCCCGCTTGAACTTCTTTGTCTCCACTTCTACATTTTCATTTTCCCTTCCGCTGGCAGGCAGAAGGTCTGAGTCAGATAAAAGGATTATAAAAGCTTTTGGATTCTGCGCTGCCAAGGCCGGCTCATGCTGCAAAGGTGGCGTATCGCATTGCCGAGTTAATCGGCCGGAACCGCTTTGGGGTACAGTTGGAGACGGTTGTACCCTTGGTTGGCCTGAGGGTGGCAGTGTAGCACCATTGTTTAGCATGTCTGCGCTGTGGCAGGGTCAATGCAATCCCAACGTCCCAAGTCCTGACCTGCATTCAGATTTGGATTTAAAGTACCTACCCACCTACCTACCTACCTATCTACCTAGCTAGCTACCTTGCTAACTTCCTGCCTATCTACCTACCTACCTACCTACCACCAGGATGGACAGTATGGATGGGGGGCGGACCCTTCTAGACAAAGGGAGGAACCGTCCCAAGGTGCCGCACCTGTTCCGGCGTGCCGGACTTGTACTGACTCACCGAACAGGAAGCTGCACAGCACGGTGACGGGCAGGGTCATGCTGTCCCACGACGCCTCGCTGAGGAAGTCGGAGGCGGCCAGCAGCAGCACGGCGTTCTCGATGAACATGAACTGAAGGAGGAGAGAAGGTCACGGCATCAGTCATCTGCAGAAAGCGTTACATCACCGCGGGCCGAGGACGCGGGGGCGAGGATGACTGTGCAGACTGTCTGCCGGTGCTGAGGTGTGTGTGCGTGCGTGCGTGTAGGTCAGCAGAATAGCGCGGCAGGCCCAGACTCTTACGATGTAATAACAGGCCATGCGGATGCGCGACGGCCCGTCTTTCACGTTGAAGTAGAGGAAGATGTGGACCAGGCCCATGACGCCGTTGAAGGCCCGCCAGCACCAGGGCCCGGTGCAGATGTCCGGCTGCTGGGCCACCAGCCAGAAGGAGGCCGTGAGCCAGTGGAAGCCTGGAGGTCGAAGCAAAAATAGACGGGAAACAAGGACGATACGTGATCCATACCGTCGCCGACTTAGAGGGAGACGCTGAGTCAGTCTGAGCAGAGGGCCACGTTTACACAAAGATCATGTCTGAGTCAAGATAACGCTCAGCTGGACAAATTGCAGCTGCAGTTCTAGACACAAATGTGCAGCAGAAGTTGTGTATATTATAAATACGGAAAAATGTAAACTTGACCTGCTAGACATGCCAGAAACTACTTTCTTGTCTTTAAAGACAGTGGTTCTAAACTTTTTTGGGGTCCTGGACCCCCTGCAAATTTTAGATCAACCCCCACACACACTCCCAATCCGGGGGGTGGGTGTCTAAATCGCTAGAAACAGCAGAAACTGAATTTTAAATTGTATTGTGGCATTTATCCAGTCTTTGAGGCAAATATGAGCTTTCTTCAACTTCTTCCAGAGTTAAATAAATCATACTTATGCAGCATGGACCCCTTGCAATTACACCACAGACCACTAGGGGTCCGGCAACCCTCACTGCTGTAGGAAATTGTCATATTTAATCTCTCAAGCTCATATTGCCCTTGTTTTTCGTGACCTGTAGTAACCCCTGCTCACCTGCCACCCCACAGACCCACCAGCTGAAGACCCTGGCGAAGACCATGAGGCAGGTCACCCTGGCTCCCAGCATGCACACCCTCCACACCAGCTGGCACAACATGGCCGCCGGGGGCATGGCCAAGTGGCCCGGCCGGATCAGGCAGCAGGCCCGGCTGTACAGGACCAGGGCCCAGGAGACGGACAGCAGGCACAGGCCGCAGCAGTAGGCCACTGCAGAGAGGGAGGGGGACGAGGGGGGTGAGGAGGGGGAGAGACGGGCGGCGAGGAGGATGGAGACGGACGCCGAGGTCAGCCGACCTGGGGACATGATGCCCACGTCGGTGGACACCACCACGTAGGCCTGCAGCAGGCTCTGAGGCAGGGCCAGGACCAGGGTCTCCAGCAGCCAGAGGGCGGCGGCGTCGGCCTGCTGCATGACGGCCACGCCGAGCTCGGCCACCGAGCCCTGCATGTGGACCACCGACCGCATGCAGTCCCACAGCCTGCCACAGGGGGGAGACAGAGACGCGTCAAACCAGCGGAGGAAACCTGGACACTTTCTGGTGACCTGCTACGGGTCCGAACGGGACGGTCCTCACCTCCTGAAGATGCCCAGCTGCAGGACGTGGACCACGCACAGGTAGCAGCGCCGGTCGTCGCCGTCATCGTAGTACCACTTCATGCTCAGCAGCTGGACCACCGTCCCGGGGAGGAAGAGGCCGAGAGTGAGGCCTGCCCACTGCGTCTCCTCGTTCCAGAGGTAAAACCCGATACAGTAGATCACTAACACACAGAAACACACCCCACAACAGATGGGGAACGCAGCTTAGCCTCAGATGATGGCTTCACATCCGACTTCCCAGCTCTGTCCCACTCAGCCCCACATCCTCACGCTCCCCTGCAGTTTATTTGACCTTTGGCGCGACCTTTGACGCCAGCGCTTCTCCGTCGACGCCTCAAGTGGGCCAGGACGCTGTGTTATTTTTACCAGCAGGGAACGCTATCCCGCTGCTGCTGCTGCTGCTGCCGCTGCTGCTGCTGCCCAGGCAAAGTGACATTCCCGGTCACCTCGCCGCTCCTGTTCCGTCCTTGGCATCGATCTGCTGAGTCAGGGAATCTTGCACACCTGAGCGCTCGCAGCTCTCCAGGGACAAATCAGCAGGCCGGGTGTATTTCTAAAGCTATTTCCAGACCCCGTTATGCTCCACTTTATATCAGACAGACTCTTTTAATTAGCAGAAACATAAATAGAAGTGGCGCTCATCAGACTCTGAAAAGCTATTTTTATAATAACAGTCACAGCCTGTCACTGTTTTACTGTCTGTTATGTAAAAGTACAGCGTCTAAATTTAGTTTATTTCTTGGGGTCTTGATGGGCTGCGGGGGGTCTTGCGGTGATCCCTCACCCCCAGCATCGTTAACCGGGGCAGCCAGGAGCCCCCGCGCCCCCCGGCATCACCCCGCATCGCGCATCGAACCAAAACAAACGAAAGAAATCGACCAAACTGGCGCTCCGCGTCGCCGTCCGGGTCCTCGAGGTCGCGCCGCGGTCACTTACGGGAGCTGCGCTCGGCCACGATCACCAGCGCCGACACGCCGAACAGCAGCGCCTGGCACGCCGCGATCC
>OMPJ01045251.1:0-14624 GCA_900312935.1 Carapus acus
ACACTTCACATTTCAGTGAAGCCGTTACACTGATGCGTGAGTGCGCGCCTGCGTGTGTGTGTATGTGTGTGTGTGTGAGAGAGAGAGAGAGAGAGAGAGAGAGAGAGAGATAGAGAGAGAAAGAGAGTGAGAGAGAGTGAGAGAGAGTGAGAGAGAGAGAGAGACACACACACACACACTCGTGTTTCTGTCTCCACTCCTATTTGCACCATGATGGCTGCTCACCCACACAAACTGTCCACACTGAGTGAACGAGGGACAGGGGACATTTCTTAGGTCGCCTCCTCATGAGAGAGAGCGGGGAGAGAGAAAGAGAGAGAGAGAGATAGAGAGAGAGAGAGAGGGGACGGGAGGGAGAGATAGCGAGAGAGAGGGAAAAAGAGTGGGAGAAGAAGAAAGATAGACAGAGTTAGAGAGAGGGGAGAGGGAGAAGGGACACAGAGAGAGAGAGGGACGGAGGGGACAGAGGAAGGGAGAGATGGGAGGATGAGTAATGAGACAGAAAGAGTAAATAGAAGGGCAGGAGGACAGATAGACAGCAAGAGGTGGAACACAGACAGGCTGATGAAGAAACAAAGACACATGGATGAGCAGACAGACAGACGGACGGAGGGACGGACAGACAGACAGACAGACAGACAGACAGGCAGACAGACAGACAGACAGACAGGCAGCACAGCGTTCTGGAAATGCAAAGCAATCATCTGCAGCCTGCTGAGATAATCACTGCAAAGCCTCAGTGTCCCACTCACAGAGGATAAAGCCCAGATTAATGGGAGGGAGGGAGAGAGAGAGAGAGAGAGAGGGAGAAAGAGAGAGAGAGAGAGAGAAAGAGAGAGAGAGAGAGGAATACAGGGATGAGGGAGAGAGGGGGAGGAGTGGAGGGAGAGATTCCTGAACTGCCTCCTGCATCTTATGTAACTCCGCCATCACTCTCGCTCCTTTTCCCTCCTTTTCTCTCGCTCTTGCCTTTATGCTCCTCTCTCAGCTGTCACTCACACAAAAAAACACACACATACAGGCACTCGCGCACACCCTCTCACATACACATACACACACACACACACACCAATACTAACACACACTCGTGCAGAGCGACAGTCTTCACTCTTCCTCCTGTTCATTCCTGCTCTCATTTTCCTACCTTCCTCTCCTCTCCGCCCCCACAAACACACACACACACACACACAAACACACACACACACACACGGACACCTGTCACAGCAGTGCTCTGCACATGCTGTTCTGTTATGTGAGCATGTGCATGCGCGCGCCACACACACACACACACACACACAAAGTCATAGTAACACATGCACCTTTGGATAGATTCATGAATTCAGAACCTATGACCTGTGCAAACCAACTGCAGATAATCAGCATGCACAGGCGCACACACACACACACACACACACACAGAAACACACACACACACACCTCCAAAAAACAGGGGCTCCTGGGAACACACCCATGAATAAAATACGTGCTTATATGATGTATAAAGATTTCCAGGGAAAGAAAATATCCCTCCTACTACTGTGTCTGTGCATGCGCGCGCGTGTATGTGTGTCTCTGTGTGTGTGTGTGTGTGTGTGTGTGTGTGTGTGTGTGTGTGTGTGTGTGTGTGTGTGTGTGTGTGTGTGTGTGTTCTTTGGGGCTCATATTACTGCAGAGATCTGCTATGTCATCCTGATCAATATGGAGAGAGCAGATCACACTTTTACCGATTTCTAACATCAACTGCTGTAAACCTGCATGTGTGTGTGTGTGTGTGTGTTTAACAACAGTGTGTGTGTGTTTAACAACAGTGTACAGTATGTGTACAGTATGTTAACCTTACGTGCTGCAGCCACAAACACTCAAAAGTTCCTGGCAAACACCGAATATTCGCACTATTCACACAACCCGCCCAACACCAGCAGTTGGATCTTTGGTGCCTTGTTCACCAACATAAACTTCACCAACAGCTCCAAACACAAGTCGTCCGCTCGCTCAGGAGAAGGAGGAAGGACTGAGGGACCTACAGAGCACCAAGCGGCACCTACAGACACACCAGCCTCACACACTGAAGGGCTCACAGGTGAGTAAACACGCGTGCGCACATCCACTCAATGATTTCAATGTGCGGTCAGCGTCGGAGTAACGGCATGTGACGCCCCTAGTGGCCGGGCTGCAGGCGGGGAATTAGCTCAGCTGCGCTCCCTGTGCATGGCAGAGTGACAGGATCGACGCCCACACATTCCCCTAAACAATCACTCCTCATCTCCATCGCACATTTGTTCATCTATGAGATCTGAATCAAAAACTCGTGTATGCGAATCCCAGCTGAGCGGGCGGAGCTGTCCGTGGTGCTGAATTGGTTCGTGTCTCCCAGCGACAAGCGGACTTCACTCACTGCTGCGCTTGTGTGAACAAAATACAGTATTTAAGACACACACGCGTGAACTGTGCGTCCAGTAGCTCCTTTGCACAAACACACAAACACATGCACACAAAAACACGCACACACACACACACACCTACGGACTCACACACTTCGCAGCGCTACTCGGACGTTTCCTCTCGAGCGGGATTTACGGCCTCGGAGATCTAATCTGCTGCGATCGCGACTGGCGACGCAGGAGGAACAAAACACGAATTTGTGTCTAACAGGGAACACAAATACACGCATTTCTGCGTCGCAACTACTCGCAACTATTTGAAGACTGAAACGAGCGACAGAAACGCAAAATCAAACTTAGATTACGAATTTTCTTTTAAAAAAGACGCGCCCTCATTGTGATCGCAGAGAAAAGAAACCCGTGAGGCCTACCTGAGTGAGTTTTACTTCCCTCCCTGGCTGTCTTCTATTCTTTTGTTGAGTTCAGCTTGGACTCCGTGTGAGTGTGTGTGCGCTCGTCGCTCAGTTCGACGGGACTGTCCGCTGTGCAAACACAGCGACACCATCAAGTAAGAGTGTTCACGGAATATTAACTTCCGGTATGATTTCCAAAACAAAATATCCACATCGCAGAATTCACATTCAAATTCAACTGTGCTACGTTTTATTTTGAAATAATACCAGAGCGTGTTTGCTGAAAGAAAACATTTCGTCTGTTTTCTATGGCATCAAACCGGCGCTGCTCGTCGGGAAAATGTGAGCTCAGATCAGGATGATCATCTCAATATCCTCTGAAATAACACGACGTGTTTCATCTGCTAATTGTTGATTATGTGATGGCTCTGTTTAATCCGTTAAAGTGTAAAACCACCCGACACGAATCGATGAAAACTTTTCCCACCATGTACTCAAACTGTAATAATTATTGACGTTGTTGTTGTTGTTGTTAAACGCGATTTTATGTCGCTCTTAAATCTTTCACTTTAATTTGACAGCGCTCCCAAAATGGCCGCAACGTCCTCATCGGGGAGTAGATGAGGAGGAGGCAAGGAAAAACCATGTTGGCTACTTCACGGCGGCCTATATGTGTACATGTGTGTGTACATGTGTGATCAAATGTATTTATGGGACGGTTGGCTTTGAAGTCACTGTGCCCGTGTTGTGTTGCTGTGACGGGATCGTTGGCAGTGAGTCGTGTTTACTTTCTCTCCTTTGGCACGTTCCCTCAGTCTGCCCATTTAAACAGTTAAATGCAAAAGCTGGGCCAAAAGGCAGGATATTCATGGATCCATGCAAGTTAACACCGCACGATTTCGATTCGATGTGTGTTGTTTGACTTGCTGTAAAATGAGCGGCGCGCTCCAATCCGACGCTCGGTAGGACCGTCTTCGGCGTGACTCTGTCGCCCTCTGGCGGTCAAAAATAATAAGCAGGTCACGGTTGAAATATAAAACGCGCTAAATGTCAGCTTTCCTCAAAAAGGACGTAGGACTAGAGGGAAACTTTTACTGTAGCATTAGAAATCAGGCTTGGAATTTTAATGAAAAATACCAGTTTGTAAGTGAATTGATGGATCGATCGAGTCCCAAATATTTCGTTATGTACAATGTAGTATACGGTAGTCATGTCCAGTTTACAAATCACAACTAACTTTTACCCTCGAAAAAATAATCCGAGATGATTTTCCATCCATTTAAAATGATTTTGTTCCATTCAGCCGCGCTCTATCGCCCTCTGCCGGGTGAAGAATATACTTCACAAGTCAAACAAAAGGCACTCGCGCAGTTGCACACATATGAAGTAGTGGTCGTTAAACCCTCCCACCAAGTAAAATTTGAGTACACAAATTGCTATTCAATATAAGAGCCTCAGCAATTTCAAAACTCCAGCAGTGCAAAACAAGCAAAAATGTGCATGCTTGATGTAGTATGTCATCACTTTGAAAAGTTTAGGTTTAGATTTCAGCAAATAAAATATACCGTTTCATGCTGATTAAATGACAGGCAACCTCCAAAATATCTTGTTTGGCCATAGCCATGTGTGGATACATTGACAACTCATTCATATGTTTGTTTGAGATCAGTTTTATTACAAAACGGTGACATAAATAAATAGAACAAAGACAATGTAAAAATATAATGTTTAAGAGATCTGTAGGGGAAATGCCATAGCAATGGTTTGTTCTAATGTTCTTCAAAATGTCTTGAAGTCAAATTGGTCCCGTGTTGGTTTATAAGAAGACGTAGGGGGGGGAGAAAAAAAAACCGTTTCACAATATAGCACCACCGTCTGGTCACCGTGTCGCATTACACACAGCCGTCTACATGTGAAACACAAGACATGGGACAGACTCAGAATCATGAAACTACCGAATCAGCCGCGGGTAGAAAAGGGCCGGCGATGACAGTAATATTCCATATAAATATATTATAATAATTTAGACGTTTACACACGTGAGGTGAAGGCAAATATAAAAACAACTAAAACCAAAAACTGTGGGAGAACTGAAGCTGCACAATTGAAAAATACAAACTCTCGACAGCAAGGTGATTGTGTGCTTTAGTCATTAAGCTGCCTGACTACGATATGCTCACTGACGTCACTCGCTCCCATCATTTCTACAAAGGCATTGAGATCATTTTTACAATCTTAAGGAGAAAGTGAAAAAATATCAGCATTACACTTTTGGGGCTGGAGGATGTGCAAACATTCAGCGGATGACCCGGGATCACGACCCTGAATTTGACGGAGCAAACCTGTTTCCTAGAAATGTCAAAAGTAACGATTCAAATGTCTAATCAATCGATTCCTCCCCGCTCCCCCCTCCAAAAATGAAATGACGACGGCGGACGAGGACGTGCGGGGGACGCGCCGAGCTGCCGGCTAGCGCACCAGGAGGAAGGTCAGCCCGGCCAGGCCCACGCCGGCGGCCGCAAACAGGGCCGTCTTCATGGAGGAGTCCTGCCTCGCCTCTCTGGCGCTGCGGGAGAACTCGCAGAATCCCTCCTGCATCCATCACAGACAAACACAAAAGCACATGTGTGAGGCCACTGGTGAAACAAAGTGCGATTAACTGTTGAGTTTGAAGAGAGCAACACAATGTGGGGCGTGGGAGGGGCCAGGGTCTTTAGATTGGCGTGCACCTGCTCGGGGCTCCAGCTGTTTGCTACCCCTCGAGCTGCTTGTTTTGCTGGTCACACACACACACACTTTGACTGTTACCAGCCCATCTGGCAGAGCTGGTTAGACGTCTGTTGGAACCAGCTGCCAATTGAGGGGGGCGTGTGTGTGCTTGTGTGTGCGTGTGTATTAGGAGTGAGGCCCACGAGCGTGCCATCACAACAGACATTCAAACTGCAGGCACGCTCACTTTGGCGAGCTGCGCTCTTTGTTTTGAGATCGTTTCATTTCAAACCGACAAAAATCCCCCGTGGCGGCGAGAGCGGCGCACAAGTGGTTTCCTCAGGATGTGTTTTTTTCAGCGTGGAGATGGGCGTGACAAGCAACGGTGCAGATTTGGGCCCAGAAGGAAGTGTAGAAATAAAAATAAAAAAGTTATTCCTTTGTCAGTAAATTTAAAGAGGGATAAAGGGAAAGAGAACAAGAGAACTTAAAAGGAGCCACATGAGATGAAAAATTTCTGAGGTCTTCTATCAATAAACAAAATGTAGCCATGCTGTCATCAGCAGTCCGAGACAACCAACATGAAAAACAGGACCTGAAATGTGACCCAGTACCGCAGCAGGCCTGCAAAGGTTTGCTGGCATCAGGAGGAAACTCGTTTCTTTCCATGTGCGCCAACACAAAAGGTCAAACGCTCCATTTTGCCCAAACAGGACAATAAATCATGCCCCTTTTAAATCAATGATGGTGATTAAAGCAAGCAAAAATGTTAAGTGACTTGATAACAGCAGGTTAGAAACTTAAGAGAGTCAGAATGCTCTTGTTGGGCACACAGGTGAACAAAAGTTCAGCAGTCGCACACACACAAAGTCAAAGCAGGTGCATTATAACACGGGGAGACAGTGAGGGGGAGGGGGAAACACACTTGAGGCCTTCGGGGACTTTTCAGGAGTATTCTCCCTTACCTCAACCTTTTCATTTGATTGGTTTGTTTAACAGCTTTGCATGTTTGGGGGAATGACCCTGATGATGTACACACGCCCCTCCCACACACACACAAAGACATACCCAGCCGTCATTCTCCAGCAGCCAGGCCTTCTTCTCCTCCCCCAAGTAGTCGGCGATGGTCTCGGCCAGCCCCCTCCAGCGGCCGGGATCCGGCCCCAGCTTCTGGCCGTCGTCGGGGTCCGGCCCCGGCTTGTGGCCCTCCTGCTCCAGCAGCTGCCGAGTCAGCACGCCGGCGAAGGTGAAGAGCGACACCACCCTCCCCCAGTTGCAGCGTCCGTCCCCGACCATCTCCTCCATCACCTTCCTGAGGCTGGAGCAGGGGTCCGGCCCGCTCTTCTGGAGGAAGGTCTGGGCCAGGGAGCGGAAGTGAGCGCGGTGCTGAGCCTCCATGTCCTGGGCCAGGACCCTCATGGCCGCCGCCGGGTCGCTGGGAGGCGGGGGGGCTGCCCGCGGGCCCGTGCTGCACAGGGACAGGTAGTCCTCTGCCAGGGCCAGGGTCTCTTTCCACAGCCCGCACGACATTTTCTGCCAGGGGGGACAAAGATGGGCCTCAATCCAACAATCCTACAGCTACTCTCCACGATAAACTGTGGACCAATAGCGTGAGGCCAGCTGCCTCCACTTCTTTTATGTAGAAATAGAATAAGTACTAGAGATGTCCGATAATATCGGCCCACCGATATTATCGGCCCGATATTAGCATAAAAATGTTTACTGAATTTACCGATACCGATATCGGTCGATACCGATATGTGCGCCGGTAAAAGCTTCAGGAGCGCATAGGCACTACCTCGGTGTAACGCAAGCATTACTTTATTTTTATCGGTGGGCCGATATTATCGGACATCTCTAAAAATAATGCTTGCGTTACACTGAAATAGTGCCTATGTGCTCCTGAAGCGTTTACTGGCGCATATATCTGTATCGGCCGATATCTGTATCGGCCCACCAATATTATCGGCCAGATATTGGCATACAAATGTAATATCTGTATCGGATTTTTTTTGTTTTAAAACCGATAAAATAAAAACCGATAAAAATAAAGTAATGCTTGCGTTACACCGAGATAGTGCATATGCGCTCCTGAAGCGTTTACCGGCACACGTATCAGTATTGACTGATATCGGTAAATTGAGAGTTGCACAATATCAGCATATCGGATATCGGCAAAAAAGCCAATATCAGACATCCCTAATAATTACAGTTAAGTTTGGTAAAAGTTCACAGAAAATCAATCATCAATCAGACTTCATTTTAAGTGTCAGGATCAAGTAAAATCCTCAACCACGAGTTAAGATTGTTTCAATGACGCCAATATGACAAGCTTTGAAATCTCTTATCCACACGACATTTCATTTCATTTCTTAACTTCTATGGGTTTCCTCAAGTTAATGATACTGCTGTGAAATATCAGCTGACTGCTCCGCAACACCTCCATCTCACTCTCCTCAACACATCTTGCATCAACATCTCTGCCAACACACCCGAGTGTCACATCGGTTTGACCTCCTTATCTACACACACGTTATCACACAGCATCTGTCACCTCTCCGCTCCTTTGCAGCTTTTATCTGTCACGTCTTGGGTAAACTTGGGCAATTCTTAAAGTTTTTAGAGGAGACAAAGAATTACAGTGTCAAGCACACCACACACAGAGGTTGAAAATAACTGTCCTGATGTTGGCAACAAAGACGTCAAAGTCAAGGTGATGCCATCTGATAAATATACTCAAGTGACGTCATCCACCCTGACAAAAGTTGCAAGAATGTCAGGTTTAGGATTGATTCAATGCAGTCAATACAAACTCCGTTACGCCTCAAATTCAATTTTTCCACAGTACCATCACTGTAATTTCTGTGTTTTCACGCGTTCAGCCCGTGAGCTTTGTCAGTTAACTGCTCGTTAATGATAAGTTAGCTAAAGGCAGCAAAAGGCAGCTAACCCGTTAGCTTGGTTGGTTTTACATGTTTTTATCCTTTGACTGCGTCACAGCAAAGTCTCGCCGGGTGAACGCAGATTTAACACTATAAAATAGCGAATTAAAGACTGACAACACCCGCAATTTGTCATTTGACAGCGGTGCCCTGGCGGTTGTGCTCGGTTGTGAGCGGCTAACCGACGCATCTGTCAGCGGCGCCATGGAGGAGCGACACAAAGAGCCGCACGACAGCCGCTCGCAGCGCGGCCCCGGCTGCCCTAAAACAACCGTCTCGGCCCGGGTATAATGTGACCGAGGGTTCTCGGCGCAGGTTACCGCCTCGGTGATGGAGCTATAGGGGCGAATAAAGAAGAAAATGTCTCACCCTCCCGGCGCTATCACACGGCTCCGGCCTCACACACGCACTCACTCACGCGGCGGAAGGAGACGCGGCTGCATGCGGCGCTTCCTGCCGCGCAGCCGCATTTATGCGCCGCGCTCCGCCCACGCTGAGCCGCAATCAGTGGTAGTACTACTGTACGCCTCTTAGTAAACTTACAATATGATTAAAAGTACTGACATTATCTCTCACCACTCATCTGCTCTCTATACAGTACAATTCAATCTTATTTGTGAAGCTACAGAGCATATTATCATGTCAAAAGTCAATTCTGTTATGTGTGTTAAGTTATTGGGGTTGAGATGCTTTATTTACTTTTATGAATCCCAGAGGAAACCATGATTGTTTTAAATGTTAGATTTGATGGTCCAAAAATTCTTATCTCTTTAGCTCAGGTTTTTACATATATTCCAGTGGATGGAATTGATCAGTCGATCAAAAGAAAAAGAAGAAAACTGATGCTGGTGCACAAACTTGTCTTTGATCCACATCAGGATTGAATTAAAATCAGAAGTTGCACCGATACTGTGACACTAACTG
This sequence comes from Carapus acus, assembly GCA_900312935.1. NCBI lineage: Eukaryota > Metazoa > Chordata > Actinopteri > Ophidiiformes > Carapidae > Carapus > Carapus acus. The sequence continues at coordinate 9,370 of OMPJ01045251.1, forward strand.
AAAGAGGAACACAAACAGCATATAGAAAAAGCCATTGTGTGCCTAATGTCAGCATTGGTGAGCGCGGTATAATTTCCACTTTGTGATAAAATATTTTCCGATTGTTATTGCGACACTTAAATATAACTGATCATGTGTTTGTGTATGTGTGTGACATCATTCGATGAATGACAGGGAGATTTTTCCATCAGCACCCAGCACAGGGAAGTGAGATCAGATCGAGAGTTGGAAAAAGGTCACCATGTGAGCATGGCTGTCTCACTGCAGGCTTAACTTTTACTATGCTTTTTCCCCTTGGTGTATTTTTCTGCCTTCCTCTGGGTTTCCCCAACAACAAGAACAGAATAAGAAAATTTGACTCCAGCTATCGTTTGTTATCTCGTTTGATGGGAACATCCGCTTTGGGGAGAGACACAGAATTTTTGAAGAGGTCGAGTGATATCACACATTCAAAAAGAAAATTAAAAAAGAAAATTAAAAAAAAGGGGGAAAAAAGGATGTGATGAGTCTTTAGTCAAAATTAAGACGACAGTTAGAGTGTGTAGTCGTTGAGTTGACGCAAAGCTTTGTGAACCACAATGTGATGACATCATAACATGAAGTGAAACTGAAAACCCACGAGGGAAACACAGACGCTGAAAGAAGTGAATGTGCTGAAGGTTTACAGTAGTCCAGAGTGGGTGAGTATGAAACTGCCCACAGGTTAGTGGGGCGTTTAATGTCAATGTGGGCACCATTTTTTGTCTGGTGACACCGCTTTTGAGAAGTCATGTGATTATTTGATGACTCAGATGTGGTTATATAATGAAATGAGCTCACTTGTGCATCAAACAGTTTACTGTAAATATTGACACTGTGACAATGATCAAGTTGGGCGCCATGTGGGAATGATTTATAAATATTGGCAGCACTCAGCTGATGCTGGTGGGGACAATGATGTGGACGATCTTTGACCATGGATGGACAAACCCAACAACCAAACCAATCAATGCAGCAGTGCTGCAAGAGATTACAGACCAGCAGCGTCCCTCAAAACAACATTTCTGCCTTATGACGGGAGTTGAAACTCTTGTGCTCGTCTGCAAACTTGATCAAAAACATGGACTGTTGTTACTGTGTGTCATGATTATTGTGAATTACACAGGTTATCCACTCTATCTTGTGTTCTTTGTTGGTGTTAAAATATTTGGTTCAGTGATACTGGGACACTTTGCATAGCTTTTAGGCCTCAACACTGCCACCTAGTGTGCAATCACTGGCACAAGCCATGAGCGCACACACACAGAGACACAAACACACAGTGGAGCGAGCTCAGCCTGAGCCTGAGCCTCAGTAATCACCATATCTCAGGTGATTTACATCGTGGGCAGATGCAAATGTGCCCCAAGTGAACGAACCAATGTAGGTCAGCGTCTGTGCCGAGGCTGCACAGCGCTCAGGGCGGGCAGGCGGGGACGCGGAGACATGGACAGAGGACAAAGACCAAAACAACTCCACCCATAGTCAACATCAGTACTCGCGATACTTATTTATTTCTACGAGGAATTTACAGTGGTTGAGAAATTCACAGTAAGACGCAGGAAGCGTGGTTACAAAATGTGTGTGTTGTGGACACATCCTGCACGTACACAAACAGGGTTGGGACAAAGGTGAGGGCTCACAGCAGATCTTGGAGTATGTTGGATTATTTTCAATCTGTCCATGTTAAAGAACATTCGCATGTGACCAGTAACAATTACTATACATATAAATCAGATGAAGTTATAGCGAATATTGTAAGTACAACACTGTGTTCAAAAGTAAACCCAGGGACTTCACACATTGCACCGATAGTTGCAACACATGATGCAAACCTGTTCTGTATGTGTGTGTGTGTGTGTGAGCAAGAGGCTGAAATAGACAGAGAGAGAGAGGCAGAGTGCCAGAGAGAGGGAGGAAAGAGCGAGAGAGAGACAGAGAGAGAGACAGAGACAGAGAGAGAGTCTGCCTGAGGAACAGACTCCACCAGCAGGGATCCTCATCTTTGGGAGTCTGACTGTGCTGCTGCCATTTTCTGGATCACAACAAGCTCTAGGCCCAAATCTGCACAAGGGAAGAGGAGGAGAAGAACAGATTGTCGTTAGTGTGGGCAGACAACCATGGAGGGACGGACACGCCAAAGACAAAGTGAGCTCATCTAAAATCCTGGCTGGTAACTTGTTGTTTCTGCGAATCCAAAACCAAAATAATGGGGCCGTGGTGGTGGCGGCTCACTCTCAGGGTGCTGTCCCAGGACGCAGAGCAGAGGGCGGTGCCGTCAGGGGACACTCGGACCCTGCTGACGCGGTTCTCGTGTCCATACAGCACGGAGACACGGGTGCCTTTCAACACGTCCCATATGTTGATGGTGTAGTCGTTGTATCCGCTGAAGAGGAGGCGACCTGGTGAAAAGTGTGAAGACGTGCAGAGGAGCGAAAGGAGGCAGACTTAAAATCTCATTTCCGTCCCGCAGCGCTCAAACTGGACGTTTGAGACGCTGTAACCGTGCTTCTCTCTGTGTGGCGGCTCACCGCTCAGTGAGAAGTCCACGCTGGACGCTCCAAAGATGATGTTGTCCTTCTGGTACACGGCCACCTCGCGGTCGGCACGCAGGTCGAAGAATCGACACTGAGAAACACACACAAACACACACAAGCAACACATTTATTCTTTTTAATCCAACCCAAAGGTGCACATGTGGGGCAAAAACTGACCCCGCAAGTTGTTATTCTTCAAAATCTTTATAGAGAAAAATTGTAATATATTTATTTTACAGGTATTCCTCATTAAACATGTTTCTGACATGACACGATATTTTTCCTCATTCATGTTTTCATTCATTATGAGAAAATTCTCAATATTTTGAGAATTTTAGTGGAACAGTGTTGGTATTGATAGGTTGTGCATCCAAGTGTTAAATGAAATGGGTCACTTTGAATATTTGCATATTGTCACCAGCTGCTTTGTCTCGTTTTGCTTGGATGTATTTAGGAGGATAGAAATTATTTTTTAGAATTGCATGGCTTATTTTGATAGAATAATAACAGAATAGTAACAAATAGTAGATTTCAGTCAGTTCAGTCTGTGTCAATAATTTTTCGGCTCAGGACTTTGACCATGTTTACAGTTTTGACCCCCTGCTGTGATAGACATTGAATCCCTTGTTTGTCTTGTTTAAGTTGCAAAGGGAGAGCACAAAGGATAGACACAAAAACACACGTGACTCACTGTGGCATCGTCTGAGGCCGTGGCAAACGCATCTCCACTGGGGTAATACCTGGAAACAATCATTTGGGATATGTTCAGCATTTGTACTACCATAGTGTTTTATGTCATCATCATACATATGCATAATGTGCCTCTCATCATTAACAAGGGCTGATTGGGATTAACTGAGGTTTGAGGGAAAATGTGATCAGCTGACTGGATTCTGCAGTGCGCATTAAGACAACAAAGAATCAAAAGTGCTCTGCTTGTATTTTAATAATATCAAAGATCTGAACTCACCTCACACAGTTGATGTCAGAGTCGTGGCTCTCAAAGGATTGAATGTTCTGCCCCGAGCGCATATCCCACACATTGGCTTTCTTATCACAGCCCTGAAAACGTAATGTTACAAATAAAATAAAATATTGATCAATTAATTGAAATATTGGGCACAGAGCCATGTAATCATTACTCAGTGCACTACAAGTGGAGTTGCGAGGTTTCACCCAGGACAAAACTCCAACCCTCTCTGTCTCACCCCAGAGACAAACGTGTTCCCTGTCTCCGACGGGGCCAGGTCCAGGGACAAGATGTCTGCCGAGTGACTGTGGAAACTCTGCAGCAGCTGCCCGCTCTCCACGTCCCACAGAGCACAGGTGCCATCACCGCTGGACGTCAGGATCTGCACACACACACACAGGTCAATGATGGATAATGGAAAAATCTGCGATACCCTCTAGTGGTGGGTTATGAAACTGCAGGTTATTTGATGATAAAATATGTGTAACTTTTAAACCTCAGTGTGAAGATTCGCTTCCCTGTGCCGCAAATTATCAGTTGGTACAGTGTTGGAGACCTTGTTGGCAGTCGATCACACATAAGAATCCACCCTGCTGGACCTCAAAGAGTGTGAGTGTGTGTGTGAGAAATCTTCAATTTCAACCCAAACACAATCACCGCTCACACACAGAGAGAAAGATGGCAAATCCTCACTCCACACACACTCGCCTTCTGTTTCAAAGCCTCCTCCTGTGTGTGTTTGTGTGCCTGCTGGGGGCTTATTAAACCGCACGTGGGGCTCGCTCGGCCCATGAGGAAGCCTGGATACACACACAACCTTCGCACACACCCCGTGGGCGGCTGGGGATCTTTCTGGAGCTCCTGGGTGAAGGTATTGGTAAACAAACAAACCTCTAAAGCCTCAGCGTGACTCCTCCTTTGTGCCCGGGCCTTTTTCTGACAAACACACACCACTGGGCGCGGCGCCGTGCTGCGCCTCATACTCAGGAATGTGCTCTAAGTGTGTCACACACACAAAATGCATATGTGTGTTGAAGCCCGGGGGCCAGCGTGCAGCACTCTCCCCCTGATAAAGGCCACTCAGTGTCTATTAATACACCCGGAGTGGAGGAGCTTGGCTCTCGCCCTCGCCTCCTCCCTGCCATCGCCGTGCCCTCTCCTCTCCTCTCCTCTCCTCTCCTCTCCTCTCCTTTCCTCTTCTCACCTTCTCTTTCCTCCCTTCTCCTCCTCTCCCATCTCCTCTTGTCTCTTTTCCTCTCCTCTCCTCTCCTCTCCTCTCCGCTCCTCTCCTCTATCCCTCTCTCCTCTCATCTATTCTCTCTCCTCTCTTACCCTCTTCTCTCTTTCTTCTTCTCCTCCTCTCTGCTCCTCTCCTCTCCTTTTCTGTCCTCTCCTTCACCCTCTCTCTCCTCCTTTCTCCTCCTCTCTCAATCTCCTCTTCTCTCTTTTCCTCTCCTCTCCTCCTCTTTCCTCTCTTTTCCTCTTCTCTCCTCTCTTCCCCCTCTCTCCTCTCCTCTCTTCTCCTCTCTTCTCCTTACCTCTCTTTTCTTTCCCTCTCCCCTCCTCCTTTTTCTATTCTCTCCTCTCTTCTTCTCTTCTCTTCTCTTCTCTTCTCTTCTCTCCTCTTCTCTTCTCTCCTCTCCTCTCCTCTCCTCTTCTCCCCTCTCTCCTCTCCTCTTCTCTTCTCTTCTCTTCTCTTCTCTTCTCTCTCTTCTCTTCTCTTCTCTTCT
>OMPJ01045257.1:0-11861 GCA_900312935.1 Carapus acus
CGTGGTCTGCGGTTGTGAGGCCGGTTGGATGTACTGCCATATTCTCTGAAACGCCTTTGGAAACGGCTTATGGTGGAGAAATGAACATTCAATGCACGAGCAACAGATCTGGTTGACATTCCTGCTGTCAGCATGCCAATTGCACGCTCCCTCAATGCTTGTGGCATCTGTGGCATTTTGCTGCGAGACAAAACTGCACATTTCAGGGTGGCCTTTTATTGTGGATAGTCTAAGGCACACCTGTGCACTAATCATGATGTCAGATCAGCATCTTGATGTGGCACACCTGTGAGGTGGGATGGATTATCTCAGCAAAGCAGAAGTGCTCACTATCACACATTTAGACAGATTTGTGAACAATGTTTGAGAGGAATGGTTATATTGTGTATCTGGAATGAGTTTTAGATCTTTAAGTCCATCTCATGAAAAATGGGAGCAAAAACAAAAGTGTTGCGTTTATATTTTTGTTGAGTGTATGTACGCGGAGCCCTCAAAATAAATGAAATTCATCTCGGTAGGGGAACCGTTGTGGTGTAAGAAGGCATCAGTCAAACTCCCCAACGGCAACATTTGTGCTGGACATATTCAGGGGATTGATGGGTGATAAGGGATAAATTTACAATATGTTGTTTTCAGGATTCAGGAATCTTTATTGTCGTTACAACAATTCACATTCTGTAATGAAAATATGATGGATGCTGAGTTCCAGCGCAAGTATACAAGGTGTTACAACCGTTACAAACCGTTTTATGTCAAGATGCAAATAAGGGCAATCGTCCAGTCACTCAGCAGCTGCCACTCTCTATCATCGGGCCGGATTGCTCTGCCAACCTGAGCTGTGCTGTACAAACCAGCGCTCACTGTGCCAAAGAAAGGTTGCCTGGCACATAAAGCCAGGTTAAGTCACGTACGGCACCTAAAGACATATAAAACACGCAGGGTGCCGTTCACACCTCCAGGTATGAGAGCGCCACCTGTGAGCAGAGCGGCTGGGATGAGAGCACCTGCGCACACCGGCTGCTCCTGAAGAACCTCGGATTCGCCGACACTGGAACCGTCCACTGCATTGTGACGTGGGGAGACACTGTTTGGAAATGGGACCACGTTTGAAATGAGTAAGATGTTGGTGCATGTGTGTGGATTCTATGCTTCTGGTGTCACATAAAGCTTTTAAAAAAAATCAGATCTGCACCCTCAGGCCAAGTATTGCTGCACTGATCATCTCGAACGTCGTCCTTTTATAAAATGTGTTTGTGTGCAAATTTTGCCCGCGGCACCCAGTTGAGGCACTCCCACTGGCAAGTGACAGATGCTATGGCATCTGCCTCAGTTCTCTGTGGCAGCTTCTGGTTCACTGTGGCAGCTTCCGGTGGCAGCTCCCAGTTCACTGTGGCCGCTTTCAGTGGCAGCTCCGCTCGCCACGGCATCTCCCGACTTTCCGATCACTTTTAGTTATCTAATTTATATGTTGCCTGTAAATTTGGGGACGGGTGGGGGTGTCATTATCTTTCGTGTGTTTTTTTTTACCGAAGTGTTTGACAAAATAAACAATGATATAAGTGGTTCAACCATTATTTGCCACAAAATAGCCTAATTTATCATTATCAGAGCACTAATTGTAAAGGCTGATTTGTTAAATTTGTGAACGCTCCAGCCTCTCTGTCTGTCTGCATCCTGCCACTCATTTAGTGCATCATTGTCCTGCTGCGCCTGCAGCTGTAGGCAGCTGCCATCAGTTGCCACACGATAGCCTGTTACTCTTGATTCTCTGTCTCTCTCTCTCTGCGTATCTGGTTGTAGCCTGTGGTTAACAGCTGCCTCTCAGCGCATATTTCAAGCTATGTGTAGAGATATGGGCTATCTGGGTATAATATCTATTATTTCTCAAATGTATCAACAAATAACATTCCTCTGGCAGTTGAATTTTGTGCATATGCAGTCTTGATTCCTGATGCTGACATAAGGCACAGGCTTGTAATCAGTGCATCCCCACGCCCCCTTCTCATGAGTGTTTTATCCCCCCGTCCACTTGCTGCAACAGCTGAGGCGCATCTACCAGATGCCGCGTTAAGAGGAGCTGAGGCAGATGCCGCGGCATCCACCTGAAGCTGCCATGGAGCTGAGGCAGATGCCGTGGCATCCGCGCATGCCACCAGAAGCTGCCACAACTAGATGCCGCAGCCACAATTTGCACTTGCCCCTGCTGCCCGCTGGGGAAGTCCAATCACAACCTGTTCCACCTTACGCCTCGGCACACCCCTGAATCAATCCCCTGAATACGTCCAGCACAAACGTTGCCGTTGGGGAGGTATACTGACGCCTTCTTACACCACAACGGTTCCCCGTCTGAGATTAATTTTGTTTATTTTGAGGGCTCCACAGACATATGTGCGGACGTCCTCCAAAGTGGCATCAAGAACAGTCAGATGCGTGCTGAAGGCGTAGAGCGTCACATTTTCCTTCATCTGACCAAAAACCACAATCCGATTGGTCGGTAGATATCGGTAGATGCCGTGGTATGCACCTCAGCTGCTGCAGTAAGCAGAAGCTGCCATGGGACGCTGCAACAGAGCTGAGGCAGATGCCGTAGCATCCACCAGAAGCTGCCACAGAGCTGAGGCGCATGCTACCGGAAGCTGCCAAAACTAAATGCCAAAACTAGATGCCAAAACTAGACGATTTGCACTTGCTCCTGCTGCCCACTGTGGAAGTCGGATCACAACCTGTTCCACCTTCCGCCTCGGCACACCCCTCTGGTACATCGGCAGCCTGCGATAACTTACTGCGTCAAGACGCCTTGAGAGACTGCCTCAACACCATGGACTGTGATGTGCTGCTGAGCCAACAAAGCAAGGTCACAGAGGGGCTGACTCACTGTCTGACGGACTCTCTCAACTTCTGTGCAGATGTGATTTGCCCTGCTAAGACAGTGATACCCTAGTGCTACCCTAACAACAAGCGGTGGGTAACACAGTGCTACAGAGGGAAACAGTGCTACCCCAACAACTAGTGGTAGGTAACACAGGAAGTCAAAGCTGTCTTCAGCAGGAAAAATGGGGGCCAGACTGTGGACAGGGAGGAGATGAAAGCAGCGGAGCAGGAAGTGAAGAGGTACATCAGGGAGGCAAAGGACACTTACAACAGAAGATTGCAGGTGCACCCGACACAGCCATGTTGTTGGGTGCATCAGGGATAGTAAAGAAAAGGAGTGCAGGAGCCTGGTGAGAAATTACGTTGTCTGATGCCACAGGAAACACTTGTAGCTCAACAACTCAAAAACCAAGTAACTGGTCATTGACTTTGGGAAGTAAAGGCGAGAGCTGCAACCGGTTCTGATTGAGGGAGCCAAAGTGGAGGTCATAGAGCCCAACAAATACCTTGGACTGTGGCTGGACAACAAGCTTGATTGGATGCGCAAGAAGGGGCAGAGCAGGCTGCACTTCCTGGGGAAGCTACAATCCGTGAACAACAGTAGGAAACTCTTGTGGATGTTCTCTCAGTCCGTGGTGGCCAGCGTCCTGTTCTATACAGTGGTGTGTTGAGGTGGCTACATTACCAAGAGGGACTAAACCCAGCTGAACAAACTGATCAGACGTCCCGGCTCTGTGGTCAGCATTGAGCTGGACTTGGTGGCATCAATGGTGGAGAAGAGGACCCTGAACAAACTACTGGCCCATCAAGGACGAAGCCAGCCACCCTCTGCACACCGTCATCAGCAGCCAGAAGAGCCTGTTTAGTGACCGCCTGCTACTCCCCAAGTGCAGTACCAACAGACTTAAGAACTGTTTTGTTCCGTTGGTCATGAAACTGTGCGATCTCTTATTTAGTGTGAGGAGCGGAGGAACAAGGGTTTTGGGAAGGGAAGGGATGGACGTACCAATAGATCACTGCATTACAGAATAATGTATCTTCATAAATGGACTGCGTCTTACATACACACAACTCTTTGCCTTACACAACATTCCTCCACTGCTACACACATTCCCCATGCACCACACAACATTTTGGGAACCACTGAATTGATCCATCAACATTTGTATGTTGTCTCTTATGAAGCCACATTTGTATTTGTATGAGTCACAATTAACCATATTGGAAAGAACATTCCCAACATTGACTGGGGCATAACTCAAGACCTGCAAGCCACATCTGGCCTCTGCACCACAAGATCATTTCATTCATCTTTTATGAATATGTGGCTACACAGTGGAGTGGAGAGTAACATTATTGCCTCAGAGTTCAGTTGTCAGAGGCCCCTTGAGCGTGAAGCGTCAGACTTAGAGCAGCTCAAAACTTAGAGCAGCTCCGGACTCCTTATGAAGAGGAAAAAGCAAAGGCAGTCTGCGTGCCCTGCCGTCATGGCTCAGCTGGGCACAGCCGAAAAGGTGACGTGGACCTGCCCTCCAGGTGTCACATGTTGGAGTATTCCTCCATGAACGAGAGGATTGCTTCCCGGCCGGGGACAGGTCTCTCACTGTTGTTTCGGCATATGGGTCAAACAGCAATGCAGAGTACCCAGCCTTCTTGGATGTCCTCGGGGCAGTTCTAGACCGTACCCCATCTGGGGACCCCATCAATCTACTGGGGGACTTAATCGCCGATGTAAGCGATGAAAGTAGTCCCTGGAGGGGTGTGATTGGGAGGAACGGCCTCCCTTATCTGAACCCGAGCAGTGTTTTGTTGTTAGAATTCTGTGTTAGTCACAGCTTGTCAATAACGAACACCATGTTTGAACATAACGATGTCCACCAGTGCCCTTGGCACCAGGACACCCTTGGTAGGAGGTCAATGATTGATTTTGTAATCATGTCATCTGACCTCTGGCCGCATGTCTTGGACACTGTCAACCGATCACCACCTGGTGGTTAGTTGGATCCGCCGGCGGGGGAGGACGGACAGACCCTGCAGGCCCAAATGTATTGTGAGGTTCTGTTAGGCATGTCTGGCAGAGCCCTCCGTCAGAGACATCTTCAACTCCCATCTCCGGGAGAACTTCAAACAGATACCACGGGAGGCTGGAGAGATAGAGTCTGAGTGGACCATGTTTTCCATCTTCATTGTTGAAGCAGCAGCCCGAAGCTGTGGCCGTAAGGCTGCGGGTGCCTGTCGTGGCAGCTTGGGGTGTAAGAAAATATCGATACACTTAAATATTGCGATATTTCATTTGGCGATATTATATCGATATTCAACGGAACTGTATCGATTTTTTAAATCAATAATTAACATACAAATATTCCCGGCGTTTGTTAATTTTTGTGTTGCAATTAAACCTCCGTCCGCTAAATGGCAATGGTCGCTTTGTCCTCCGCGCCAAAAGAACAGTGAAATGCCGAGAGATCATTTCACATAAAAACATATGATAGTTCACTGGTGATGTCTGAGGACAAGAGGCTCCAGCCAGCTCCAGCAGCTTTTAAAGCTGATGTTTGGGAACATTTTGGCTTCAAAACAAAGGAAGGCAGTAACGAATGTGACAAGAGCCATGCGGTCTGTAAACTCTGCAACGCCAGAGTAAAGTACTCTGGCAAAAGTACAAATTTGCGAGCACATATGGCGAGACACCATGGCAATGTAGTTTTACAGGCCAATGTGAAATGAATGGATCCTGCTCAAAGAACTATTCCAGATTTTGACTTTTCGAAACTACCAGCGACCTCAACTCGCGCAACCAAGATAACATGATCAGTGCTGTCTTTTATTTGTAAAGACATGCGCCCTCTGAGTGTTGTGGAGAATGAGGGAATCCGTAATATGATGACAACACTGGAGCCCCGTTACACCATCCCTTCCCGACAACACATCGCGGACATCGCTCTCCCGAACTTGTACAGAGAAGTCAAAGCGACGGTGCTGGACTCACTCAACTCAGCGGAGAGAGTCGCTTTGACATGCGACGCTTGGACTTCGAGGGCCACTGAATCGTATCTAACTCTTACGGCACATCACATAGATGACCGGTGGAACCTCAAGTCCTATGTACTGCAAACCCGAGCCATGAGTGACAGTCACACGGGGGAAAACATAGAAGCGTTACTGAATGAGGCTGTGACTGAGTGGGGATTCAATGGAAAAGATCCCGTTGTTGTTACAGATAATGCATCAAATATGACTGTCGCGGCGAGACTTGCAGGCTTGACGCACATACAGTGTTTTGCGCACAGCCTCAATTTGGCGTCACAGAAATCGCTCAAAATACAGCCAGTGGCCCGACTTCTCGGCAGGGTCAGGCGTTTAACAACCTTTTTTAGGCACAGCACACTAGCGAACAGTTAAAGCAAAAACAGTGCCTACTGCAGCTGCCAAGTCATAGGCTGATAACAGACGTTATTACAAGATGGAACAGCTCTTATGAAATGATCGAACAATTCTCAGAACAGTAACCAGCCATCTGCGCAGCTCTGCTTTCAGCAGAGGTCAGGAGGAGTGAAAAAGATATCTTCACATTAAGCAAGTCTGATATCGCGTGTGCAGAAGAAGTGCTCAGGGCACTCAAGCCCATGAAAGATGCCACCCTGGTCATGTCAGAGAGGAGCATGCCAACACTGTCCCTCATCGCTCCTCTTCAAGCCAAGCTTGTAATGGGTGCAGAGGAAAACCCTGATGACACACAGACTGTAAAGGACATCAAGGCTGCTATAGCACAAGATCTGGGAAAGAGATACAATGAGAGGGAGATGCTGCACATGGCATCAGCTGTTGAACCCAGGTTTAAGGATCTGCCCTTCCTGTCTGAAGCAGAGGCCAGTGAGATCTACTCGAGACTGACTATCGCTGTGGTAAAGAAGCAACAGAAGGTAAGTAAACAAATGAATATATTACAGTTGGAAAAGATACACAGCAGTTATAACTAGGTGCAAATCTGAGTAAATGAAGTGTATTAATGACATATGGTTAAGTTGCACTTTGATAATTATGTATTAAATACAAATATGGAATAGGATGAATCTAGGATTTGAATTTTGGCTCTCAGTAACATTAATACTAGTTGGATTTGATGTTTTTCAGCTGCAAGAGGACACTGACAAACAAGGGGAGAATGTCCCAGAGGGGGTTGATCACCAACCATTTGAGGACAGCCCTGATTCCACCCCTCAGCCACCCCTAAACAGACCAAGGACCTCATGTGCATTGGCAGACTTGCTTGGTGCAAAGTATGGTACTGCTGGTGACAATACAGCACCAAAATCGGCAGATGATGCTACTGCAGCTGAGATAAAGAGGTTTAAAGATGAGACCCCTTTGCCTCTCACAGGAATTCCTCTGAGCTGGTGGAGGGACTACGAATGGGAGTACCCTCTGCTATTCAGAGTAGCAAAAGGTCTCCTGTGTATTCCTGGAACAAGCGTCTCTGCGGAGAGAGTTTTCTCTTCCGCAGGAGACATAGTGAATGCACAGAGAAGCGTCCTGAAACCTGGGCATGTGGGCCAGCTTGTATTCCTCCACAAAAACCTTGAGATGAAGAAATAAGCACTGACATACAAACTGGAACAACATGTAAAATCTAGTATCTGACTGTTAACCGAATTTAATTTTGTTGAGTCCTGCAATCTTTTATTTATTTAAGCAGATTTATTTAGGCTGATTCCTTTATTAAGGTTGCACTGGAAAAGTAATGTTGCAGGGCTTGATACTTTATTTTTGCAAATGAAAGTTTAGATTTTTTGTCTGAGCAGATATCTTCGGTGGGAATATCTTCGGCAAAATATCTCCGGTGTTAATGTAACGTTTACATTTTTTTTCCAATCCTGCAAATGCTTGTTTTTGTTCAGCAAGCTGATGTTAAGCAACAGTCAACAGATCTACAATTAAATTCTTTCAAAAGAAACTCAACATATCGTTGTTCCTACAGTATCGCAATATATCGCAATATATCGTATCGTTGCCCCTGTATCGTGATACGTATCGAATCGCCAGATTCTTGCCAATACACGACCCTAGTGGCAGCAATCCCCAAACCAAATGGTGGATGCCGGAAGTAAGGGATGCCGTCAAGCTGAAGAAGGAGGCCTACCAGACTCATATAGCCTGTGGGTCTCCCGAGGCAGCAGACAGTTACCGACAGGCCAAGCGTACAGCAGCCCGGGCTGTCGCAGAAGCAAAACCTCGGGTCTGGGAGGAGTTCGGGGAGGCCATGGAGGAGGACTATCAGTCAGCCTCAAGGAGATTCTGGCAAACCATCCTACGCCTCAGGAGGGGAAAGCAGTGCCCTACCAACACTGTTTACAGTGGAGGCTGGGAGCTGCTGACCTCAACTGAAGATGTGGTCACGCAGTGGCGGGAATCCTTTGAGGATCTCCTCAATCCCACTAGCATGTCTTCCATAGAGGAAGCATAGGCTAGGGACTCAGGGGTGGATTCATCCAGAACCAAAGCTGAGGTCGCCATGGTGGTTAACAAGCTCCACAATGGCAAGGTACCGGGGGTGGACGAGGTCCACCCTGTATACCTCAAGTCTCTGGATATTGCCGGGCTGTCATGGCTGACACGCCTCTGCAACATCGCATGGCAGTCGGGGACAGTGCCCCTGGAGTGGCAGGACGGGGTGCTGGTCCCCCTCTTTAAGAAGGGGGACTGGAGGGTGTGTTCCAGCTACAGAGGGATCACACTCCTCAGCCTCCCTGTGAAAGTTTATTCCAGGGTGCTGGAGAGGAGAATCTGGCCGATAGTTGAACCTCAGATCCAGGGGGCCAATGTGGTTTCATCCTGGCTATGGAACACTGGACCAGCTCTATACTCTCCGCAGTGTGCTGGAGGGATCATGGGAGTTCGCCCAACCAATCCACATGTGCTCTGTGGACTTGGAGAAGGCATTCGACCGAGTCCCTAGTGGTGCTCTGTGGAGGGTGCTCTGGGAATATCGAGTCCATGGCCCTTATTACAGGCTGTGTGGCCTCTACACAACCATAGCAGGAGCTTGGTTCACATTGCCGGCGATAAGTCAGACCTATTCCCAGTACATGTTGGCCTCCGGCAGGGATGGCCTTTGTCAACGGTCATGTTCATTTATATGGACAGGATTTCTAGGCACAGCCAGGGGCCGGAGGTGGTCCGGTTCGGGGACCACAGGATCTCATTGCTGCTTTTTGCAGATGACGTTGTCCTGTTGACACCCTCAGACCAGGACCTCCACTGTGTGCTGGGGCAGTTCGCAGCCGAGTGTGGGACGGCCGGGATCAGAATCAGCACCTCTAAATCTGAGGCCATGGTTCTCGACTGGAAAAAGGTGGTTTGCACCCTCTGGATTTGAGAGGAGATCCTGCCTCTGTTCACGGGTGAGGGCAGAATGGAACGGGAGATCGACCAACTGATCGGTGCAGCTGCGGCAGTGATGCAGTCGATGCACTGATCCGTCGTGGTGAAGAAGGAGCTGAGCCGGAAGGAAAAGCTCTCTATTTAGCAGTCGATCTACGTCCCTACCCTCACCTATGGTCATGAACTTGAATGATTGAAAGGACAAGATCTCGGGTACGAGCAGCCGAAAGGATGGCCTCAGGGTTCATGTTGGATACTAAGGGGCTCACTAGAGCAGATCATCAGTTTCCACCTCCCTCTATTTTTCAAATCCTTGGCTGAATCAACAGTTACCCTCATGTCCTCCAACACTACATCCTTATGCCCTTCCCCTTTTATTCCCTCTACCCTACATGATACGGGCAAGAGAACCCATTGTGGTGTGTCTGTGATGTAGCAAGGCACCTCGTAGTGCAGCTCGGAAGCACAGTCAGTCCTGCCAGTTGTGATATAAGCCCGTTATCTGAGGTATGATCAAACCTCTGTTTCCAGCGCTTTTCAGCTATGCTTGATTCTTTTCTCTGCCATGAAAGTCGCAAACTCATAATATGGTGCAATTTTATTGGTGCACAATTTATAGCATTGAGACATGTTGCATGAGCATGTGGTGCACCAGCATCCCAGTAGCTACAGGGGGGCCGACTACCAGCAATAAGTCAGACCTGCATGTTGGCCTCGGACATGGCTGCCCTTTGTAACCGATCACCTGTTGATTATGTATATGGCCTGTTCACTATTTATTTGGACAGGACTTCTAGGCACAGCCAGGGGCCAGAGGGGGTCCAGTTTGGGGACCACAGGATCTCATCGCTGCTTTTTGCAGAGGATGTTGTTGATGATGTTGATGGCGCCCTCAGACCAGGTGCTCCTTGGCATGTCCTTGGGCCATTTTAAGCCAAGTGTGAGATAGCTTGGATGGGAATCAGCACCTCTACATCTGAGGCAATGGTTCTCGACCTGAAAAGGTGGTTTGCACCCTCCAGGTCGGAGACGAGATCCTGCCTCAAGTGGAGGAGTTTAAGTATCTTGGGGTATTGTTCACGAGTGAGGGTAGATTGATAAGAGAGATTGACCAACGGATTGGTGCAGCAGCGGTAGTGACGCGGTCAATGCACCAGTCCTCGTGGTGAAGACGGAGCTGAGCCGGAGAGCAAAGCTCTCTATTTACCGGTCAATCTACATTACTACCCTCACCTATGGTCATGAACTTTGGGTCATGACTGAAAGGAAAAGATCCATCCATCCATCCATCTTCTGCCGCTTATCCGGGGCCGGGTTGCGGGGGCAGCAGTCTCAGAAGGGAAGCCCGGACTTCCCTCTCCCCAGACACCTCCTCAAGCTCTTCTGGGAGGACCACAAGGCGTTCCCAGGCCAGCTGGGAGACATAGTCCCTCCATGCCCAGACATGCCCAGAATACCTCCTTAGGGAGGCGTCCGGGAGGCATCCGGTTTAGATGCCCGAACCACCTCAGCTGGCTCCTCTCGATGTGGAGGAGAGGCGGCTCTACTCTGAGCTCCTCCCGGGTGGCAGAACTCCTCACCCTATCTCGGAGAGTGCGTCCCACCACCCTACGGAGGAAACTCATTTCGGCCGCCTGTACCCGAGATCTTGTCCTTTTGGTCATGACCCAAAGTTCATGACCATAGGTGAGGGTAGGAACGTAAATTGACTGGTAAATCAAGAGCTTTGCCTTGCGGCTCAGCTCCTTCTTTACCACGACGGACTGGTACATCGACCGCATCACTGCCGCCGCTGCGCCAATCCGTCGGTCGATCTCCCGTTCTATTCTACCCTCACTCTTGAACAGGACCCCAAGATACTTAAACTCCTCCAATTGAGGCAGGGTGCTAACCGCCCTTTTCCGGTCATGAACCATGGCCTCCGATTTGGAGGTGCTTTCATCCCCGCCATCTCGCACTCGGCTGCAAACCGCCCCAGCGCACGCTGGAGGTCCTGGTCTGAGGGTGCCAACAAGACAACATCGTCTGCAAAAAGCAGCGATGAGATCCTGTGGTCCCCAAACTGGACCCCCTCCGGACCCTGACTGCGCCTAGAAATCCTGTCCATATAAATAATGAACAGGACCGGTGACAAAGGGCAGCCGTGGCGGAGGCCAACATGCACTGGGAATACGTCTGACTTACTGCCGGGAAGGCGGACCGGACTCCTGCTCCGGTCATATAGAGACCGCACAGCCCGTAATAAGGGGCCATGTACTCCATACTCCCGGAGCACCCCCCACAGAGCACTGCGAGGGACCCGGTCGAATGCCTTCTCCAAGTCCACAAAGCACATGTGGACTGGTCGGGCAAACTCCCATGATCCTTCCAGTATTCTGCGGAGAGTATGGAGTTGGTCCAGTGTTCCACGGCCAGGACGGAACCCGCACTGTTCCTCCTGGATCCGAGGTTCTACTAACGGCCGGATTCTCCTCTCCAGCACAATGGCACAGACCTTCCCGGGGAGGCTGAGGAGTGTAATCCCTCTGTAATTGGAACACACCCTCCGGTCCCCCTCCTTAGATAGAGGGACCACCACCCCGGTCTGCCAGTCCAAGGGCACTATCCCC
>OMPJ01045264.1:0-16203 GCA_900312935.1 Carapus acus
TTATCGCAACCAGTGTGTGTGTGAGGGCGTGTGTGTGTGTTTACATACAATACCTACATCAGCCCGTAGCAGTTACCTGCGCGTGTGTGTGTGAGCGGGGGCTTATTGTTTCTGAATGAGGCGTTGCACTGTGGCAATAACAAAGGCCATAAAGTGTAAAGTCAACAAACTGGAGGGTGAATTTTTGCTGCGAGGCCTGAAAAAACTAAACAAAATAAACAACCGCTGAATGAAAATAGAGATAAGAAAGCACGATGTGATTTAGGCTCAATAATGAAGTTGTGGGATAAAATAGAAATAAAAGTGACGCGTGTTTGTCGTAAACTTCAGGGTGGGCGGACTTTCCCTCTTTTATATGAATGTTTTTCAAGGACTCGGGGGCTTTTCTTTGTTTTTGAAACATGTAGCCATTGGCTTGTATTTATATTTGCTGATCCCAATAACAAGTTGCCTCTTAATTGCAACATGGGATTTCAAATCCTGGGTTTGCAGCGCCCTCTGGTGGTTACGCGCACAGGGACTTTTTCCCTGCCAAACAAGCCTCGACATGAATAAAAATCTGACTCGTGATCCAGATTTCACAGCGGTGAGTCATGGTTGTTATTCCCCATAAGTTGTCATAAGTCTAAGTCAGGACAGGCCGATTTTCTTAGAAATTTCACGGGGACGCAAGCAGCGGAAAATGTTATAGGTCAGAGAAAAATCAATCCTTCCAGCAGAGAAGTTGGAAAAATTCCGACCTGATTATGATGTCGGTCAGAGGTTGAGGAAAAAAATCTTTAGAATGTCCTCTCAGGGACACTGAGGGGATTCCATGAGGACATGAGAGACGCTCACAGAAATATTCTGAGAATTCCAAAATAAAGTCCCAGCCACATGCAGCCGCGTTTTATGCGAGACTGCTACTCAGCATGTACCTCAAATGTGTATTACTGTGCCAAGAAAATGCATTTGTATGTGTTCACAAATGACCCCGGCCACAGACATATGTTAAGCTTAATATATAAAAAGTTTATTATGACACGGGATTCAATCATGTCTTACACGTAAGAGAGTAGATTGGAAGATGGACCTTATTTACATTCCAACATTGTACTTCACGTCAAATGTCAGTGCCTTCTCCACAAATTACATTACAAACCTCAGTAGCGGGTCAGCCAGACAAAAGCAGTTCCAACACCTTCTAGATTTAATCACTGAGTAACACAGAAAAAAATATAAATTTAAAAATGTCTCACTGGTAGAACAGGTCATTACATTTTTTTGTGCATCTTCCTGCAACGGTTAAACATATAAATAGATTAAATCCCTCATTCACAGGTACCAAGGAATTTCATACGCGTATACAAACGATTACAACTGTCCAATAAAAGTGTAAGATAAGGTACGGTGCACTTGCATTGACACATATAAGTGTTGACGATTCTTGCGATACTGTACAACTTAAAAACAAGCATTCCAAATTATCAAAAACAAAAACAAAACAAAAACAGAATGAATACCCTTGTTACAAGGGAGGTACTAATAAACTTTTCAAGTCCTCTCTAAATGGCCAAATGTCCTGCAATGGCTAAAGCAGTGTTGTGGTCGCGCAACCACTGTGATCAAGCTTAATGAGGGCGGAGCAGCGTCAGCGATGCTACGCAACAGATTTTGCTCCATGAATGTGCAAACTACTGGACTAAATCCTCTATCTCTTTGTCTACAGGTTCCTTCAGAAGCACCAAAGACTCGCAACTGCACCTAAAAGTTGGTGACGCGGTGATAATGCCAGTAAGGGTGATTTTTCTCTTGAGGTAAGCTAACATTGACTTGGTGACTAAGTAGGTAGGTAGGTACTGTATTGATCCATTGATCTAATGATCCTGGAAATCAGAATCTAGGCCCTGCGATCGGTTTGGCTACTGGACGCTATTCCTCTGTGTAATTTGAAGAGGGGCATCAATAGCCTGCAGTAGCTTGTCATCATGTACATCATCTCTGTTCCGGTCCAGGTGGGGAGTCTTCGTCTCCACGCTGGCCCGGGAGCGTCCTCGTCTTTGACTGTCCCTCCATCGACCCCACCTCTAATTAAAAAAAAGTGGGTGGAGGGATGGGGCGAATTGTTATTTGATTAGACTGCTTTAAAATGGAATCAGAGCAAAGTGCTTCCCAAAAAATTACAGTAGTACATCAGAGGGTCTGCAACTGCAGAAAGTGGAAAAGTGAAGTCGGATAGATATATATCGTTGATTTTCCCTTCTTCCTCTCGTGGCTCAAGCTTCCCTCTGAAACTTAGAGTATGGCTCCCTCTGCTGGTTCCCTTCCCCGTCCTCCCCTCTACATCTCGTCCGAGCGCCGCTGCTGCAATATGACCGACGTGGGCTTGTGGTCGATCCAGTTTTCATTGGATCCCGACACGTCGTACGGGGCGGCGGAGCCCACCCCGGCCTCCATGGGGCTTTCCTGCAGGACGCCTCCCCCGCCGGCCGGGCTGGCCGGCTTCATGTCGGCAGCCTGCGCCGGAACCGGGAAGTCGGCCGAGGAGTTGCTGTTGACGCCCGTCTCCGAGTCGGCCTGCTCCACTCTCTGGTAGTCTGGGGTGTGGTTCTGCGCGCCGGTGAACATGGCTTTGCCGCTCTCCAACTCGGCCGGTGGCACTAAAATGACCTCCTCCTCCTCGGAATCGGCGTAGGGCATGGAATCTAAGCTCTCTGACGGCACCGAGCGCAAGGTCCTGGAGATGACTGGAAAGATTTTGGAATGTTAAGCGTCAAAATCCATTAAATAACAACTTTGTCCAACATCACACAAGATCTTAACATCCGCATTCTACCAGCTGGTTTACGGCACGATTTGGACTGAATGCGAGAAGAGGCTGGTCAGGAGTACAGTAAACTGGATTTAAGTACTTACAAGGTACACACCTGTACCTCAAACAATGATGCAAAACATTCTCGTGTGTGAACTTACTGGAGGAGGGCGTGTAGACCTCCTTTTGTCCTGAGTTGCTGCCAAAGGGATTGACGGACGGGAAAATAATGAGGCAGAAAGAAAGCAAGAACACCTGTAGAGTCACAGGAAAGAGAGAGGAAAACAGTCACATGGCAGGAATTCATCTTTCAACCCGGCTCAACAGCTGACGTGACAAATGGCTGCCGACAGCCAAGTTACTGTAAGTAGTCGGTGTCACTATTCTGGGCTGCGCTCCAGCCATTGTTCTTACCAGAACGCACGTGCTGGTGGTGCTCGCCTTCATCGTGGACATTTTCACAAGGGACTGTAACTTCTTCAGCTGCTCTACCAACGACCTGGAGGACACACACACACATTGTTGAGCCTGTGGGGATCGCTAACACACTTCCGTGAGGCGCTGATCAGCGTTATAACGAGTGTCTGGTGGCCTTACATGTTCTGTTTCTGGAGTAAGTGGACCTTTTTCTGCAGTTCGATGTTGTGCGCCGTGCAGATGGCAACCCTGTGGGACGGAAGTGCATTAGTGGGCTAAATCAGCTTCCCACAGAATGTGAAATACATTGATGGTTCCGTGCAGATGTGCTTGAACATTTAATAGTGGCTAATATGACTCTGTGGGGACTTGAATGCTAATGTCAGAGCAAATGTCAACATATTCTGACGCTTGATGTCATCTTAGAACATCACTGTACCTATTTTCCAGTCCATCAACGTACACCTTCTTCTTCTTGCGGCTCTCCTGAGCAGACTGCTTGTTGCGGATTTTTCTCCGCACCCTCTTCAGGGTCCTCTCCTCCGCCTGAGACACAGAGTGAGGAGACGTTACATTTCTGCGGAGGCAGACATCGTATCAAAGCGCACGGCTAACTTTCCCACTGTTTTTGAAAAGTATTCTACTCATGCAGTACTACAAATACCCCACTCGGTTTCCATTGTTTGGGGTTTAAAAAAAGAAAAAAAAGGGGGCTGCAGTAAAGTGTGTGCCAGCTCTCCAGCACCAAGTGAGTGTGGAGCTGCATGGCGGTGAGAGATGAATGGAGAGGATGGTGTGTGTGTGTGGGTGTGCAGAAAATTGGTTTCATCATTTACCTTTGTCAGAGGCATGTGTGTGGGAACGGTGAGTCCCTCCTTCGCCAGAAGCCGCTTCTCCTCATCGGTGAGCACAATCTCTTTGAATTGGAACTGCAGGGGAGGAGAGCGGTTTTGGAATTAGGGTGAGTCAGTCAGGACGAACGCACCACTAGATGGAGCCAGAGCCCTGACACAGCATGGATCTCTACTTTTTCTGTCCCTGGATTCTGTAAATCCCATCTTCAATATCTCCGATCATCCTCTGTTTCCATCCACTGTAAACAAATGCATCAGGTTTGGTGGCTGCAGTGTGCTAATGCTAAGGTGTGGGCTCACCAGCTCAGAATTATCTGACAGTGTTGAATCCTGCGTGGCGTTCTCTATGGCTAAGGTGCAGGGCAGCTCGCAAATCATGTCCTCATCCATCGGGTCGCTCACCAGGTCATCTGATATAAGCAGAATAACATGTCTTCAGAACCAAATTTGGATTGAAATCCATCCGCTCAAGGTAGATGGAATATGGTTACATTTTCCAGGTACAACCATCGACCCCAGAAAGTCTCAAAACATTACTCGACACGCACCTAGATCGATGAAGACGTCTGTATCTGGATTCTCTGCTCTCACACTCTGCAGGGCGTCTGTATCTTTCCCCGAGCCCTGCAGCAGGGAGTAGCAGTGGTCCGTCTGGACCGACAGCGCCTCCACGCTCTCCGCCCGCAGCTCTCTGGGGGTCCGGGCCGGGTCGGAGTGTACCGGGCTGGGCTGAGAGTAGCAGGGGCTGAGCACCACGTCGGTGTCGCTGCCCTGGGGACTGGGGCATCCCGGGAGGTTGTTGGTCCCTCCCCCGCCACCGGTGCCGCTGTCATCTGAGATGCCGCTGTCACTGCCCGAGGGAGAGTGCGAGGGACAGGTGGCGGCCATGTCCTCGCCTTCCAGTAAGCTGGACAGGAAATCTTCGGTATCCAAGCCTGTTAGCATCTTGGGACAACAAAAGCAGTGTTATGGGACGGTATAAACATCTATTTATCTGGAAAATTCAGATTTCTGAATCAGATTCTAAGGCCTGGTTTCATGACTACTTTAGAATTTCAAATGAAGTATAGGTCTCTTTAAGGTACTGCATCTTAAATCCAGAGTTACCTAAAACAATACACTTCAGCGATTTGTTTATACTCAAAACAAATACCGCAGTGTTGCTACTATGTATATGAAGCACATGCAAGTCTTACTTCTTGCTCAGACAGCCAGGACTCCATGAGCCCATTCCCATCAGGGAAGAGAGGCCCAGAACATCCGTGGTCAACATCATCAAACAGGAGCCCCAATAATTCTGCCCCATCCATTTCTGGAAGGTCCTCAATGGATGACATCTGTTGCACACAGCAAGAAATTGATCATCTGAGATGTGATGCATAATATGAAATGATGCCATTTGGTTGAAGACATGTGGGCTTGCTTTTGCTTTTTTACTTTCATCTGTGAGTGCAAGGCTCACATATTTCTGTTGACACTGCCTTCATGAGATAGTGGGCCTACAGAAATCTAACAGCGATGGAACTATGTGGTGTTGTGGATGTGGTTTTCCTGTTCACGCTCTCCAGTTTGTCAGTGTAATTTTCCGCCCGACTGCTTGAGACTCATCCTCCACCTCAGCCAGTGAGGAACTTAACACAGAAGAGCGTGGGCGAGTACTTTATCCTGGGAGCAAACAATCTCAAAGTTTGGGCAACAGTAGGAGCAACCTGATCCGCACTTTGCTTGGGGGGATTTCACATTTATTGTTTATTAATGAACCTGATCATGAAAACATTGATGCTGTTTACATTGAGCTGTTTCAGCCATGTTTTTTGCCACATTATAATAACGCTGTTCTGTCATACTCAAGTAATAATCATGACATATGCAATAACTACCATGGACAGACAAATTTTGATTGTAGCATCAAAAATGCATTGGTGGGAAAAGCCTTTTTACAGAAGATATTTGTTTAGATTGATTCACCTCGTTGTTTAGTTTCTTCTACCTTCTGTATCATTCTAAGCGGCTGGGGCCTTTAATTTTCTGGATCAATTAAGTACCTACCAATCTACCTAATTGAAATTTTATTTTCTGAACACCAGAATGTTGATTTACACAACAGTCACACAAAACCCTGAGAGAGAGAGCACTGTTAACTTTAATGATGAAGAGCAAGAAAAGGTATTCACTTCAAACTGACAGCCTCATTCTGCATATCAAATTGCATTTTTTAATAACGATCTGGCCATTGAACACTCGGCCAAACCCTCTCCAGGATGTTACAGCCACGTGTCCCTGAATAAGGAAGATGCAGCACTCACGAGCATGCACACACATGCAAATACACACACAATTCACTTTGCGTTACGCCTTTAAGCACAACAGCTGTGACAACATTTGCTTGATACAACTCACGAGTGGAACAAATATGAGTATGAAGGCTAAGTTCCCACTCCTGTGCATACGCTAAGGTTGCATCATTGCGTCGAACGTGATGACGTCACGTTTCTTCACCCCCCGCCCCCACGTCTTTGTCACGAGAATGCAGGACTGTATCGTGTTTCAAAACAAACAGGATGCTTTCGTGCAAATTACATAACATGAGCGAATGTTTCAGTATTAAACCCATAGCGGGATTAATTTACTAGTGATATGTGGAGCTTTGTGAAGTCAATCCGTTGCAATTAGACGGCGTTGTGAACGTTATGATATGACCTAGCGTAGGCGCGCTACAGTCAGAGGTTCTGATTCTAAATTGCTGCAGGACGGCCTGTAGATATACAGTTCCTGCAAATTAAGTGGCGAATACATGCAAATGCGTTACTCTGCCGGAGCGAAAACAAAAGAGACAAGCGACGGCGCCACGCCGCCGTCTGTCAAAGCCGCTGTAATCACACCGAGGAGAGGGCGTGGTCGTCGGCGACAGAAGACGCCGTTGAAACGGTTGAGAAACACGGTGAATATCTACATAAAACGCCTTACCGTTTTGTGATAGTGGGCCAAATACCATTCGAGTGAGTGTGTCCGTCTGTTTACGCTTTCCTGTGCTTGGGGTTAGAGCTCAGCTGCCGAGCGCTGTCAGCCTCCTTCCCCCGCAGAAAGCACCTTCCAACGAGGCAGAAAATGCGTCATCGCGTCAAACCGGAAAAGGGGCACGTAGCTTGCCAATTGGGCTTCTGGGAACTGTAGGCAGTCAGTCGTTAAGCGACCGTAGCTATGGAAGATACAGTGACTGCATTCAACCACATACCCTCGTTGATGCATTAATGACACAATTCCAATTTTTAATCAAACCCTATACTTTATTTCATTCAAGAGTAAAGTAGATATTGTGTTGGTTGCACTGATAGCTTCATAAGTTATTGTCTTATCCAGACCGCTGTAAAACAGAGCAAGGTACTTGTGGTTAAACAGCAGGAACATCTCATGGAGATACATCACATACTGCAGATGGTAACAGATTTCTATGGTCCTCGCAAACAAAATAGATGTGCTTGCACAGCAGATAACACAGAAGAAAGGCATTCATGAAGGAAATATAAATCCATATTTCTAGAAATTGTCATAACCTTGTGATAGTTGAGTGATGTCTAACTCTAAGCAGCGCTACAGTGACATGTCTGAGGCGTTATTGCTCTTGCAGCACACTTGTGGTGTTCGCCATGATTTCCCTCTTGCTTCACCATAAACAAGTTGATGTTTCCCCATCACCATGTTGGATGAAATGATGTGTAAATGTGTCACACATTCCTGTCAAAGGTCGAGACAGCTTTTATTCACACGCATCAACATTCTCACAGAGACTGACTTAACTTATAGAGAAACTCTCAAACAAAACAAAAACCTATTGTGTGGAGCGGCATGTCCATAGCATTGTGTGAAGTGTTTATACTGCTGGACTAAATAGCAGTTTTTGTATTTTTGTATTTAAAAAAAATCAAAACAGAGGACTCCGGTCACAGAATCACGCAGAGCTTGGATGTGTGGCGCAGGCTGCGGTACACCTTCAATCGCTCCTTTTTGCTGGTGGAATTGTTCCTGACTACTTTGGAGACCACAGGGATGCTGTCCACGGCCCGTCTCCTGTGGGCACGGTGCAGCAGGATCCTGTAGACCCCCGTGATGGAGCTCCTGCAGTCCTTCCCCTGATTGTTGAGGATGTGTTCTGAAGTTATCCCCAATTTCTGCAGCACCATCTTCACCTCCGCCTCCTCCTCGTTCAGCTCAGCCGGATCACCCTCCGCCAGGTGCGATGGGTCCAGTTTAAAGGGTTCCATGGGCCGGGGGAAGTCCACTGGGACGAGCCACTCGCAGACCATCATCTGCTCCACGCTGCAGCGGTCCGACGGCACGGGCTGGAGGATTCCGCGGATCAGCCTCTGGCAGGCCTCGGGCAGCCACGTGGGCAGGGCGTAGCCCCCGTCCAGGATGCAGCGCTTGAGCTTGGCCACCGTGTCGGCCCTGAACGGCATGGTGCCCGTCATCATGAAGAACAGCATGACCCCCAGGGCCCACACGTCCACAAACACGCCCAGGTAGTGCTCGTCGCGGAACAGCTCTGGCGCGGCGTACGGCGGGGACCCGCAGAACGTGTTCAGGGTCTCGTCGCGGCGGCTCAGCGTGCTGAAGCCAAAGTCTCCCACTTTGACGCAGGTTTTGTTGGCGTAGAAGACGTTCTCCGCCTTCAGGTCGCGGTGGATGATGTTGTTGTCGTGCTGTGGAGGGAGAGGCGGGTGGATGCAAATGTCAGCCAAGGGCCCCTAAGGTAACTAACAGATCAGCTCTATTCTAGGATGGGGTTGCCTCACATCTACTGGATTTTCAAGTGTCTAAGTCACACTCTCTTTCATATAGTTTAGCCAGGGGTGCGACTTATACTAAGATGCAACATATACATGAAATTATTATCATACATAACGTGTTCGTTATTGTCACATTGAAAACCATGCAATGGCACTCTAGGATTTAAAGCTTCAACATTATGGTAATTTACAGCACTTATGCTAATCTACGCGCCCACTTCCTTATGTGCGCAGAAGAAGAAGCTGCGCTTCATCTACCTTTATAGTTGGCAGGGCTGTTCAGAAGCAACACCAATGATGAAGAATTCAATGGATGTAGTGATTTGGAGTGAGATGGAGGGTTTGGTGAACATTTTGAAATGTTTTTTATGCTTAAGTTATATGAATAATTGTTACATTAACATACCAGACACATATTCAGTTAGTTGTCTATGTTTCATGTAGCTGAATGACCTTCAATGTGTTATGCTAGCGTGCTGTGCATCTATCCAGCCTGTTGTCCTCTACTCTATTGTTTATATCATAACTTGCCTTTCAAGATGACACTGCTTTTATTAGTCTCAGATTTTTTTTAATAAATTACATTTAAAAAAGGCAACTTTTAGTCCGGTGCGACTTTGATATGTTTTTTTCTCTATTGTTAAATTGTTAAATATTTTGGCCGGTGCGACGTATATTCCGAAAACGTTTTTTACGGTATTTTTTCGACTGTAAGCCTTGTGGGTTTCCACATCCAATGAGATGGGCTACGACCAAACAAGGGTGATTTCTATTCTGAGTGTGTGACACTGACCATGTGCTTGACAGCAGAGAGGATTTGGGAGAAAACCACCTTGCCCTCCACATCTGAGAGTTTCCCCTCCGTCGTGATTTTGTTGTACAGCTCTCCTCCCCCCGCGTACTCCAACACCAGGTGCAACCGCGTCAGCGTCTCCACCACCTGGAGATGAAGGGGGAGCGATACAGATGGACCACATGTGAGACTGCATTATCAAGGGGGCCATTGATGAAGCTACCCCGCCAAAACCCCCACAGGACTGGACTAAGGTCATGCAGGACCTCATAGAGGCGGATGATGTTGGGATGATGCAGTTTCTCCATGCTGGAGATCTCTCGGGACAGCAGCCTCTGAGTCTTCTGGTCGAGTTTGGTCTTGTCGAGGATTTTGATGGCCACTTTATCTGGCCAGGGAGGGAGAGGGAAACAAAAAACATTGAAAGGACAAAGAGTTCCAGTCCATAAATTCAAAGTACTTGGCACACGCAATGTCACTTTCTTTTTTTTTGTTTTGTGAAATGACGGTCAGTTAAATGATTGACGGGGGGAAATATAATAGGTCAGTGGTAACTGAACACAGCGGCAAAATGGTGTTGTGATATCTAATTGTGCTTTAATATCCATTATTCAGGCTGCTGCCGGGCTCTGTTTCAGCCGTCACACGCCTTTCAAAAGGAGCATTTAAAACGCATCGGCAATCAGTTTGTGTATGGAGGACGAAGTGATACCACTCACACACACACACACATGTACGCAAACACATAAGCGGCCTCATGCGGCCGTGCATACGGGCTTGAGAACACAAATGCATGCCCGCGACGCACGCACATACACACACACACATGCACACGGCAACGCAGTGATTCTCCTCTCGCCTTTGATGAGGCGTGCAGCAATTTCAGCCGTCGCTAAGGAAACTGGAGATGTCTAATCAATCCATCTGCTCAAGGGCA
Source organism: Carapus acus (assembly GCA_900312935.1). Taxonomy (NCBI): domain Eukaryota; kingdom Metazoa; phylum Chordata; class Actinopteri; order Ophidiiformes; family Carapidae; genus Carapus; species Carapus acus. Next base: position 10,580 of record OMPJ01045264.1, read on the forward strand.
GCAGACGGCGCGTCTCCCTGCGGCTGAATCAGCAGCCCGGGTCGGGCCTACCCTGCCTTGTTAGTGAACTAGGGCACAAGGACGTACTTGTTAGCCTCGCCGTCCATTGATGAGAACAGCTCATCAGCCAAATTATCACTTAAATGTAAGATAGAGTGGAGTGGATGGGAGCGGACGGAGAGAATGGGAGCTTACTTAGCGCTGAGGTTTTTCTTTTTTCTTCGGATGGTTGTGCCGCTGATTAGACTTCCAAATCAGCCACCGTGGCTGTTCAATAACAGCGGCCAAACTTGTTTGAGCGCACAGCATCTGTAGGTGCCTGGTGGGTGCGCAATCTAATTTAATTCACCTTTTTAAATTACCTTTGGTGAGGGCATGAATCCCAAGCTTGACATGGGAGAAGTTTCCACAACCGAGCTCCCCGCGGATTTTGTAGAAGCCGATTCTTCGGCCCACGGTGAGCTCACGGACCACTCTGTCACAACATTAACAAAAAGGGAAAAATTGTTGGAAAACCTCAGCAAAGTCAATAGGAATAAAGACGACAGAAGCCCCTCACTCCCTCCCCTCCCACCTGTCGTCCTGGCACATATCCAGGCTGAGCTTCTCCAGAGGGGTCAGCCGACGCACCACCGTCCCCTCGTCGTCCGTGTTGATGTCCGAGCTGTCCTGGCGGCTCAGGCGGCCGCACCTCTGCCCGCCGTTGACCCCGGCCGTGCCCCCAGCTGAGACGCACGCTGACTCTCCGGCAGATTCGGTGGCCCTGGCCGCGGACGCCGAGCCGCTCTCGGCGGGACCGGCCGCCCCCGACCCTGCCGCGCTGGCTCCAGCTTCGGCCCCATCAGGGCTACTCTCGGCGGGGCAGACGGCTGTCATCCTGGGCCAGATGTCCAGCAGTGGCGGCAGGTTTAGCTCATGGCTGAGACTGCTGGGGGACGCATGGATATACAATGAGAACAAAAAGTACTTTTTTGGTGGACCTAGATCACAAAAACTGTGGAAAATACCAAACACAACATGTCAATAAAGACAAGATCAATTAAGTGCCTATCTACCTACCTATCTAAATCTCATTTATGAAACATATTTGATCTAATCATTAAAACTGAAATTGCAACTGCATCGTTATCTTTGCGTGTTGCAAAATCAGAATTTCGGGGATCGGTATAAGCCGGTTAAAAAAACCGGTAAAAGCCGAAAAAGCAGCACAAAAGTTGTTTCAACGTTCCCTCAGAGGGACATTCATCTTACAGTCTGAAGAGTCTGTAGTTTGGAAATCTCAGCTCAAAGATTATTTTCCACCGCTAAATAACTTAATTGGTGATGGCTCTTCCCTCTCTGTGTTGTTCAGTGTGTCAAATGTTTACTTACTCCTCCGCCTCCTTTAAAGATAATTTCACATGTAATAAATGTAGTTTATACATGGTGTTAGAGACGAAGCTAAGCGTATAGAGACGAGGCTGTGCGCAACCGATAGACAACCGTCAGATGGGTTTATGAATCCGCCAGCTCCCATAACAGCTGATACGTTCCGTTTTAATTCCGCTTCTGTTAAACCCCCCTTTGCTCCGGCAGCCCCCGAGCAGTCGGCAAGACAAGCCGGCTGAGTGACTGTCCGAAATAAGCGTAGTTCTAAACCGAAGGACACGACTTACCAACCAACTCACGTTTTCAATAGATTCTCGCCACCAAGTGACGCGCCCGCTGATAAACCAACTCCGCAAACTAAAGCCACTTTCAACCCAATTCTTATTGTCGCCAGCTCCGTACTAAGAAACATGGAGGTAGCGACACCGGGGACTATGATCAAAGGTATTCCCGGGGCCAAAGCGAGAGACATTGAATCTTCATTCACTTTCAAACCAATTCTTATTGTCGCCAGCTCCGTCCTAAGAAACATGGAGGTAGCGACACCGGGGACTATGATCAAAGGTATTCCCGGGGCCAAAGCGAGAGACATTGAATCGTCTCTAAAACTATTCGCGAAGGACAATTGTAAATTTGATCAACACCCGACTGCGCCAGTCCGAGGTCACAAAAATTAAAATTGAGTCGTTATGTAAATATGCAAAAACAATATCAGATAAAGTAATTTTCTCTGGGCCTGTACCAAATCTATCCAGTGACGTTATGTTCAGCCGCACGTCGTCACTTAACCGCTGGCTGTCGACATGGTGTCCGCTTAATGACGTAGGCTTCATTGACAACTGGCGCACTTTCTGGGGAAAACCTGGTCTGATAAGGAGAGACGGCATTCGTCCCACTTTAGATTGTATAGCGCTTATTTCTAAAAACGTTGCCGAGTTGACAAACTCATGGCGATCCAGGACTGAGACCGCAGGAAGCAGAGCTGCAGTCCTACACGACTCTCTGCACCTCCATTGGAGCAGTCACCCATCCAACACCACATACAAACGATATCAGTCTGGCGTCAGCTGAAATCTTCCCTGCTTAAAACCAAGACAAGGGGAGTCACACATAGGAACTTAATCATGCCTCCCACCGCAATTGCTCCCACACGACGCGATACGCAAATTAAATGTGGATTACTTAACATTAGATCTCTATCCTCTACGGCCGTATTGGTCAATGATTTAATATCTGAACGCCATTTTGACATATTATGTCTTATTGAAACCTGGCAGCGGCCCAACGAGTACGTCAGCCTAAATGAAGCCACTCCTCCCAGTCACGCTAATACCCACCACATTGCTCGAGACACTGGCCGAGGGGGAGGAGTTGCATCCATCTTTAACTCAAGCCTCCAATTCAAACCCGGTCCCAAAGCGCGTCACAACTCGTTTGAAAGCCTTGTCCTTACTCTGTCGCACCCAACACATAAAGCGTTCATACCGATCCTTTATGTCACTGTGTACCGGCTCCCGGGCCCTTACTCTAAGTTTCTAAGGGAGTTCTCAGAGTTCCTATCAGCCCTAGTTATCAAGACAGAAATGGTGATTGTACTAGTAGATTTTAACATTCATATGGACGTCGAGACCGACAGCCTTAGAAATGCCTTTCTCTCATTGCTGGACTCTACTGGCTTCTCCCAAATGGTTACTAAACCCACTCATCACCTTAGTCACACTCTCGACCTTGTTTTAACTCACGGCATCGACGTCGAAAACCTTGTGGTCTCCCCCCATAATCCTGTTCTTTCAGACCACTTCTTAGTAACCTTTGAATTCCGTCTGCATGATTACACACCTCCCACCAAAACAGTCATCTCCAGATGTTTATCAGACAGTGCCGTAGCTAGATTTAAAGAAGCCATCCCATCTGCACTTTGTTCCGCTCCAACAATGGCGTCATTGGATAATTTAGGGAGTCTTACTCCCTCCATCATAGACCAGCTAGTTGATAATGCCACCAACTCATTGCGCACAACTCTGGACGCTGCTACGCCCCTAAAGAAGAAAACAATAAAACAGAAGAGACAGGCTCCATGGTGCAATACCCAAACCTGCAAACTAAAGAAAACCTCACGTAAGCTCGAAAGGATCTGGCCACAACTAAATTGGATGATTCTCCTTTAGCCTGGCAGGACAGTCTGAGGACTTATAGAAAGGCCCTCTGTAAAGCCAGCCGCCTACTACTCCACACTAATAGAGGAAAATAGAAATAATCCAAGGTTCCTTTTCAGCACCTTAGCCAAGCTGACTCAGAGTCATGAATCTACCGATCCATGTATCCCTGCTGATCTTAACAGTAATGACTTTATGACCTTCTTCAACGACAAAATTCTAACAATAAGAGACAAAATTAGTGCTCTGAGCCACACAGACACAATTGTGCAGGATCTGGCCCAGGGCCCAGGGTCCATACAACCTCATCCATCCCTAGACTGCTTCTCCCCTATCAGCCTCCCTGCATTAACCAAGATAATCTCCTCAGCTAAATCAACAACCTGTATGTTAGACGCTATTCCAACTAGCCTGCTCAAAGAAGTCCTTCCCTTATTAGGAACATCTGTACTTAATATGATTAACATGCCTCTGTTAGCTGGCTACGTACCAGAGTCTTTCAAAGTCGCTGTAATTAAACCTCTTCTAAAAAAGCCCACCCTTGATCCAGGGATCTTAGCTAACTACAGACCTATCTCTAAGCTTCCTTTCCTCTCCAAGAACCTAGAGAAAGTTTGACATTTGACATTTGACATTTGACACCATTGACCATCAGATCCTTCTGCATAGGCTAGAAGATCTGATTGGCATCAAAGGAACCGCCCAAAGCTGGTTTAAGTCATATTTATCAGATAGACTTCAGTTTGTGCATGTTAACAACGTCTCCTCTGAGCACAGTAGGGTTAGACATGGAGTCCCGCAGGGCTCTGTACTTGGACTTGGACCAATGCTGTTCACCCTATGCTACCTCTAAGTGGCATCATAAAAAAGTATTCTATCAACTTCCACTGCTATGCTGACGATACGCAACTGTATCTGTCAGTGAAACCTGAGGAGACCAACCATCTAGCTTAACTCCAGGCTTGTCTCAGGAGCATGAAAGCGTGGATGACCCGTAACTTTCTGTTGCTCAATGCAGACAAAACTGAAGTTATTGTTGTTGGTCCAGAGCATCTCAGAAAGTCTTTACGTGATGACATTGCTACTCTGGATCGTTTTACCTTGGCCTCTAGCACCACTGTAAAAAAACTTAGGAGTCATCTTCGATCAAGACCTGTCACTAAATGCCCACATTAAACAAATGTCAAGAACCGCCTTCTTTCACTTACATAACATTGCTAAGGTTAGGCACATGCTGTCACTAAAAGATGCTGAAAAGCTAATTCATGCTTTTGTGACCTCCAGGCTGGATAATAAACAGTAATTCTTTATTTGCAGGCTGTAGCAACAAGACACTGAAGCCTCTCAAGCTGGTTCAGAACGCTGCAGCATGTATACTGACAGGAACAAAGAAAAGAGACCACATCTCCCCAGTGTTAGCTTCTCTCCACTGGCAGCCTCTGGGTGAAGTTCCAGCTTTGTTGAAAGTTTTTCAGTAATTTCATTACAAAATCTTCAAGCTTTTTAACTTACAATCCCCACAATTGGTGGGATTCAGTGCTGTAGAATGAAACTTAATGGATCATTGGAATTAAAACAGCTGCCAGGTGCATTTCAATGCAGCCTACATTGGCATTCCTGCTGCATGTCTCCCAGTGTGTTAAGCTGCTGTTTTTGCTTTTACTAAACTGAAATATTGATAACGATGAGAGGTGCTGACAACTGCTCTGTGAGCCCCCACTGTAAATCTACATGAAAAAAATTGTCAATGAGAGTGCTGTATTCTGCCAGCAGTCTCTGGATGGAGTTCCAGCCTTGTTGAAAGTTTTTCAGTCATTTAATTACAAAATCTTAAAACGCTCTCAAGAAGGTGTTTTAAGGCACAATTCCCACAGTTGGTGCAATTCAGTGTTGTCAGCATAAAACTTGATGGATCCTTGGGACGACAACAGCTATCAAGTGCATTTTAATGCAGTCCACATTGGCATGCCTGCTGTGTGTGTCCCAGTGTGTTAAGCTGCTGTTTTTCTTGAACTGTGCAGAAATATTGATAATGATGAGAGGTGCTTACAACTTTTCTGCGAGCCCCCACCAATATTCTACACAAAAACATTGTTCATG